>MU223775.1:1151115-1172768 GCA_018584345.1 Thuja plicata | reverse complement strand
ACCCTTATCTGGTGATAGCCACTTTTTAAATCTATCTTGGTGAAGTACCTTGCAACTCCTAGACAATCCATCAAGTCTTCTATCCTAGGGATAGGGAACCTATATCTGATAGTGATCCTATTTATGGCTCTAGAGCTAGTACACAATCTCCAAGTACCTCCTTTCTTAGGGGCTAGGACTATGGGTACAGCACAAGGGCTAATACTCTTCCTTATAAGGCCTTGTTCTAGTAACTCTTGAATTTGCCTAGTTATTTCCTCATTCTGTTGAGGTGTCATCTTGTAGGCTGCCTTATTGGGTAGGGTAGCTCTAGGAATAAGGTCAATCTTATGGCTTATGGGTCTTATATGGGGTAAGGTTGATGGCTTTCCATCAGTTACAATGCCTTCATATTTCTGCAACATTTCTTGTCTCTCTTGTGGTAGCTCTGTCCTCTTTACTATTTTGTCTTCCTCTTCCTTAGGCTTCAACACTAGAGAAAAACCAACCCCTTCTCCTTCTTCTAGGGCCTCCAAGAACTCCTTTTCACCAACCATAAGGACATTAGGACCTGTTGTCCTCACTTTTGCATGTTCTAAGAGTGACTAAATTCTGAAAGTCAAATTGTCCTTCTTAAAAACATAAGAGTTCTTCACTCCATCATGGACAGCTTAATGGTCAAATTGCCATGACCTTCCTAGGAGCAAGTGACATTCATCCATAGGAAGCACATCACATAAGACCTTGTCTTTATACCTTCCTTTGGATAACTCCACCCAAGCTTGTTCGTTTACCAAGACATGTTGTTCCTTATTGAGCCAAGTGACCTTGTAAGGACTAGTGTGGGGAATCCTTGTCATATTTAACTTGTTGATAGCCTCCTTTGACACAATTTTTTTAGTAGAACCAAATTCAATGATGACTCTACATACCTTTTTCATCATCTTGAATTTGATCCTAAATAAAGATCTTCATTGGCTTGGCTCCTCCTTCACTGGTTCCTTGATTAGAGTCCTCCTCATCATGAGGTTCTCACATTCCTCTGAGTTCAATGGTACCTCAAGGTATTTATCAGCTGCACTTGTGTCTTCTTGGACTAGATTAGTCCTCATGTTACCTACTTGAGAAGTACTACTCTTCTCTGGACACCTATAAGCAGGGTGCCCCATTTGATTGCAATGGTAACATTTCATATTGGCAAAGTAGTTGGCTCTTCCTCCTTGTCCACCACTTCTACCTCTAAAACTTGAGTTCCTTCCTCTACCACCTCTACTAGAGATTCCTTCTTTTTTCTCACTATATTTGACTTCTCCTTTTGTTCTTGATTCAGAACTCCTTCCTACATAGCCACCTCTTGATCCCTTATTATCTCTTCCTTTACCTCTTCCTTTAGAACATTGTTCTTGTTTTCTTTTTCTCTTATCCTCTATCTTCAAGGCCATTTGATAGCATTGGCAGATGGTTTTGAAGTTCAAAAGACTCATGTCTTCTTGAA
This sequence comes from Thuja plicata, assembly GCA_018584345.1. Taxonomy (NCBI): domain Eukaryota; kingdom Viridiplantae; phylum Streptophyta; class Pinopsida; order Cupressales; family Cupressaceae; genus Thuja; species Thuja plicata. The sequence goes on along the minus strand of MU223775.1, from coordinate 1,171,294 downwards.
TAGACCATTTGAGTCCATTCAGATACCTAGCAAGCTTGATGCTTTCATCTTCAACCACTTATAACCTTAAGCCCAATTTTTGGAACTTTTTAGTGTATGCTTGGATATCCAAATATTTTTGTCTAAGATTGTGTCTTGTTCTATGAAGCTGAACTTCATAATCAGTAGGAAAGTAATTTTGTTGGAGGTTAGTTACCATTCCTTTCCATGAGAGTATAGGACTCTTTCCTTCTTTCTCCCTTTCATTTTAAACAAACTTCCACCATGTGAGAGCTGATCCTCTCAACCTTGACTTGGCCACACTCACTTTTTGGGCCTCTATGATACCATCACATTCAAAATGGTTCTCTATGCTTTCTATCCAATCCACAACTGAATCTGGATCCATTTGTCCACTAAATAGTGGTACACCCTCCAAAGCTTTACCACTTAAAGCCTTCAATGACTTTAAGAAGGGTTATTGATCACTGGCAGTGTCAGGAGTTGGAACTTCCTCTTCTATATCCACTCCCTTTTCCCTTTCTTCTTCTTCTTATTTTTGATCTATCTTGTCTTTCATCTTCTATTCTTTGTCTTGGACTTCCGCCAAGAGTTGCTCCATTTGAGACAACCTTTCTCTCAACAATCTGTTGTCTTCTTCTTGCTCATCCACCTTTTTAGCTAGCTCAAAATTAGTCACCATGACTTTTTCCTTCTCTAAACTTCCAGTAGTATTTTCCCCCACCAACTCAGTAGGCTGCAACATTCACCACAAGCCTGATCTTTAATCAAGCTCTGATACCAATATGATGTATGATAAACTTCAAGGCTTGCTTTCCCACCCTCCAAGAGACTTCACCTGCCTCCTAGGATCATATTCCTTTGTAGGATCTTCCAATAGGATTAGATCATTAAATAATACCTATTCAAAATCTTCTATAAGAGTCAATCTCTGAAATCTTAACCTTGAATGATCAACACCTTAGTTTTGATTCACTTCTCCACACTCACTTAGAAGGCTCTAACTGCCAAATCTCCATAAACATGATCCAAAATTGCAGGGGTCTTCTCCATCATGAAAACATTCTTTTTCTATCCCATTTGATCCATCTTGGGAGGGTCTTCAATCATCTTCTTATCGGATTCCATGAATCATCATGAATTGACCTTAAAAATAGGCCTATTCTAGTAGCCCTTACCAGTCACCTTTTGTTGTTTCTTGCAAAACTTTTCCAAACAACTTGAAAAAATAAGACTTGTTTAGAATACCCTTTTGGAAGTTTTAAAAGATTCACAAAGCTTCTAGCTCTGATAGTGAGCATATAGGTACTTCCTACAAACAAGGACAAGAGGCCTAATTTCTAGGACTAAACTATGATTTTGATAGAAAACTTGTTCAAACCAAATCCTAAATGATTGGTAGGAATTTTATTTGCATAGGATTGATAGATATAATTTTTACCTTCATGAAAAAATCCTTCCCTCATACGAATCCATACCTCCATGCAATGTTTCATCACTCTTTCTACCTCTAGACCTCTAACGGGGCTTCACAAAGTCGCCTAGGGCCTAGCATATAAAATAGTTCCTCATACTTTCCAAACTCCTAACTCCTAAAAATATATACACTAATGACTCCTCTACCATTTCAAACTAATATGGATTATTATCCACAGTTAGATTTCATGGGGGAGCCATAACTCTCTAAACTACTCAAAATAAGCTAATAATGGACTCCTTGAACTAAAACACCAAAAACCAGAACTTAGATCTACTCATATCAACTTTCTCTTCAAATGAAAAAGTGCACTAACAGTCTATATAACCCTAATCAATCATTATATTTAGCTTTCCAATTCATCGAATAGGAGTGTCCACACAAAGTCTCATGTTTTCACTGAAAAATACTTGCAGAGGTCTATTCTCTCACTTTCAAACTGTTACAATGCATCATCTTCCATGATGTTTGAGTCCTCATTTACATTAGATACCATTTTACTTCTTCTTAGGGCCTATTGGCCGAGCATTATCTCCTATGTCTTAGTTAATCAAAAGATACCTGGGTGGCATGCAATCTTTTGCAATAAGTGCAAAGTTGATGACAACTTCTTTTGAACATTTGGCAATATCCACCTAAGTCATTTTCCTATATTCTAGGGATTCTAACCTCCATGTCGCAAGTATCCAAAGCCATTTATATCCTTATAGCATCTTCACAACAACAATATCTTTTTAGAACACATTAAAGACTCTCACCTGAGCTAAGCTTCTAACACTAAGAATTTAAATAAACAACTAATAAAGGCTATTATTGTGACCTTAGTCCTAATGACTAACTCACCTAGCCAACATAGCAAGAGACCTTCTAAGGTCATAACGCAAACTAAAATAATCTCTTGACTTCATCAGAGTCAAGTATAAGCTAGAATTTATTAACCAATGGAGGCTAGCCTAGGTGCTCTTGCACTAGTTATACTTTTTACAAGATATACAAATATATTTTTCTATGCAACATTTTGATGTGAGTGTTCCAAGGCTTGCTAGCACTGCAACTAAGAGACCTAGCTTGTCTCTTCTAGGAACCTAATCTCATCTAGGTTATAAATTGGCTTAGATGATTAACTAAGTCCAATTTCAACTCTTCTCTAAGAGTTCTCCACTCATGTGCTTCACCCTAAAAGACTAACACCCTTAGTTAGTTCAAATCTCCACTTTCCTACTTACACTTAGAAAAGTCTAAGTGTCAATTTCCACACTAACATTCATGAATCACTTGCAGGGGTGTCCAAAACCATGTAAAAATTGCATTTTATCAATTTGGAATCAATCTTGAGGGATCTCCTTTAAATTTTCAGTCGAGTCCAAGTTTGTGTCTTCAAGAGGCCTATTTGAGCTCACTCCCTTGTAGCCCTACATAGTGTGTTTTTCTCAATTATTGCAAAAAAAATTCAAAGACCTCAAAACTCTAAGACCATATCTAGATACCCTTTTCCACTTTACCAAGGATTTTGTAAGTCTTAAAACCCTAAGTTATCTGTACATGGGGTTCCTATAAACTAGGTATTATAGGGCTAATAGGCCTAAAACTAGGACAGTCTGCAACACCATACAAAACTTGCTCAAAACTTGGCTTCATTGATTGGCATGAACTAGACTAACCTAGCATGTCAAGGTAACACTAAACCCTAAATGTACATGTACTTGGACCGTACAGTACCTTTTTTCCCTGCATATGAATGCTCATTGTTTCTCCTCCAACCCACTAATCAGACAGTGCATGCTCGCCTAGGGCCTGGATCTAAAAATAGTAACTTGCACTTCTAAGACTCCTAACTCTACAATTATATACACTACTAACTCCCCTAACATTTCCATCTATCCTTAGGTCTTTCCCATGGTTATATTTCATGGGGGAGCCATGATTAGACTGACTAGTCTGGACAGGACCAATGAGTCTCCTAAACTGAAAAAAATTTAAACAACACCTCAAATGACCACAAATAAATTTGACTACTGAATGAGAAAACTCCAAACTATTATAAGAACACAAAACAACCACTAGTCTAAGTATTTCAATCCATTACATATGAGTGTCACCACAAAATGCTTGGGATTACTGAAAAATCAGAATTGTCGTCTCTATTCACTTCACACTTGTTACAATATGAAAAACTAACTCCTTAGTTCGAGTCTCTCCATACACTATATTCCTTCTTCCACCATTCTAGGGCCTTGTTGGTTGATTCCCCACTCCTTGTTTCAAGGAGAATCCAATGTAACCATGTTGCATATTAAATTTGCAATTATTCCAAATGTTATCATGACAACAATTTAACAACTTATGGCATCTTCTCATTCATGCCTTCTCCCTACATTTTAGGACCTCTAAAATCTTCAATTCAAGGATCCAAAATCATTTAAGACCCTATGACATCTCTATGTCCACATTTAAGTGATTTGGACACATTCATGACACCAACCTCACACTTAACAACCAGGCCTAAGAATTTGAAAATACTACTAACAATGGCTATTTATGTGACTTTAGTCCTAATGAATAACTCACTTAGCCTAGATTGAATAGACCTACTAAGGTCCAAAAAAAACTAACCTATCTTGACTTAGCTAATGTCAACTAAAAGCCAAAATGAACAAACATGGATGTTAGCCTAGGTGCTCTTGCACCATCCTCCCCAAAACAAAAAGATCAATCCATCCTTGGATTGAGGATGCCTTGATCAATCCCCATTCTTCTTGAACTCTAATTCTTTGACCCATATTGCATCTGCATTTGTTTGATCATGTCTTTTGATCAAGTGCTCCTTTTACTCTTTGGTTTTGGTCTTCTTGTATACTCTTGTATCCAGTATGCTATCAACTCCTGTGACTGTGGCAGAGGGTAATTGTAGTTCCTCCACATCTCTGATTACTTCCTAAAGACCCTCGTTCAAGTCTTTCTTTGGTCCTTTGTAGTGGACTAAGTCTTTAATGTTGAAGATAGGTGATATTCCACTGTCTTTTGGGAGTTAAAATTTGAATGCATTATCATCATACTTAGTCATGATAGGACAAGGGCCTATCCTTCTCATCTGTAACTTCTGAGGGAATCCCTTATGTAATCTTGATTTATTAAGATGTACCATCACCATGTCACCCACATTAAACTTAGTTTTCCTCCTACTTTCATCAACCTTTGCCTTATGTTTCAAGGTATTCTCTATCAAGGTTTTCCAAACTGTATCACGTATCTCTTGCATGGTATTAGAAAAATTATCTCCATATCCACTTGCTTTCACTCCATCCTTCAAGTCTCTCAACTCATAGACTCCTCTAGGGTGTATTCCATACACTATTTCAAAGGGGCTCTTCCCTGTTGATCTATTTATGGTTTCATTGTAGGCATACTCAGCCTATCCAATCAATTGATCCCATTGTTGTCCATACTGCTTTGTCAAGCACCTTAGTATATTTCCAAGGCTTCTATTCACCACTTCAGTATGTCCATCAGTTTGAGGATGGTAGGCAGATCCAAAGGATAAATTAGTTCCTAGTCATTTCCAAAGAGTCTTTCAAAAATGACTCATAAATTTGGTGTCTCTATCAGACACAATGCTCTGAGGTAACCCATAGATTCTTACTATCTCTTTGAAGAATAGAGATGCTATTTGGCTGGCATCATTAGTGGTCTTGCATGGCACAAAGTGAGCCATTTTACTAAACCTATCCACAACTACATAAACACTATCCATGCCTTGTCTTGTCTTGGGTAACCCAACTACAAAATCCATTCTCAATAAATCCCATGGTCTAGTAGGGATAGGTAGGGGCTGATAAAGGCCAGCATTTGATGAAGTACCCTTGGCTCTTTGACACACTATTAACTCTCCACATACCTTTTGACATCAATATTCATCCTCAACCAATAGTAGAACCTTTGAACTAGTTCTTGTGTCTTTGTGATCCCAAAGTGACCACTCAATGCACCATTGTACTTCTCTTTAATCATATTCTCCCTAATAGAGCCTCTAGGGACACATAAATTATTTCCTTTAAACAAAAGGTAACTTTGCAAAGTGTATTTAGCATACTCACTATGGAAATGGTTCTTGTATTCAGCACATACCATGTAAATGTCTCTAAAGTCCTCATCTTCAACATATAGATCCTTGAAGTGATCTATCCCCATTCTCTTCAACTGAATCTCTTGGATGGTAAGAGAACTTCTTGATAATGCATCTGCGACTTTATTGAGGACACCTTTCTTGTGTTTGATATTAAAGGTGTAAGATTGTATATATTCCACCGATTTCATGTGTTTGTGGCTCAACTTCTCTTGAGAATTCAAAAAACTTAAGGCTTGATTATCTAAATAAACAATGAACTCCTTGGGCATCAAGTAGTGCCTCCACTTTCTCAAGGCTTGAACGAATGCATACAATTCAAGGTCATAAGAAGAATACTTCTTCTTTTCTCACTTAACTTCTTAGAATGAAATGCTACTAGTCTACCCTCTTTGCTAAGGACAGCCCCAATAGCTATGTTGCTTGCATCACATTCAATTGTGAAAAGCTTCTCAAAGCTTGGCAAGACCAATACTGGTTGGGTAGCAATCTTTTCCTTCAACAACTCAAAGCTTTTAGTGCCTTGTTCATTCCATATGAACTTGGTCTTCAATCCTCCTTTGATTTTGTCCAACATAGGAGCACAAATAGCACTAAATTTCCTTATGAACTTCCTATAATACTAAGCAAGGCCATGTAAACTTCTTACCTCTGTTGTTGTCCTTGGAGTAGGCGAATCCATTATGGCTTCCACTTTACTCTTGTCCATTTTCAAATTACCATGAGATAGAACAAATCCTAGGTACACTAGCTCTATTTTTATGAACTCAGACTTCTCCAAGTTAATCATTAACTTCTCTTCATGTAGCCTCTTAAGTACTAATTCCACATGCTTGAGGTGTTCCTCTCTTGTCTTACTAAAGATGAGTATATCATCCAAGTATACCACTACAAACTTGCCAATGTGATCCTTGAGTACTTCATTCATCAACCTCATAAAATTTGATGGAGCATTTGGTAAGCCAAATGGCATGACTATCCATTCATACAACCCTTTAGTATTCTTGAAGGTTGTCTTCCATTCATCCCCTTCATTCACCCTTATATGATTATAGCCACTTTTTAAATCTATCTTAGTGAAATACCTTGCACCTCCTAGATAATCCATAAAGTCTTCTATCCTAGGGATGGGGAACCTATATCTGATAGTGATCCTATTTATTGCTTTGGATTCAGTACATAATCTCCAAGTACCTTCTTTCTTAGGGGCTTGGAGCGTGGGTACAACACAAGGACTAATACTTTTCCTTATAAGACCTTGTTCTAGTAACTCTTGAATTTGCCTAGCTATTTTCTCATTATGTTGAGGGGTCATCTTGTAGGCTTCCTTATTGGGTAGGATAGCTCCAAGAATAAGGTCAATGTTATGGCTTATGGGTCTTATAGGGGGTAAGGTTGATGGTTTTCCATCACTTACAATGCCTTCATACTTCTACAACATTTCTTGTATCTCTTGTGGCAGCTTTGTCCTCTTCACCATTTTGTCTTCCACTTCCTTAGGCTTCAGCATTAGTGCAAAGCCAACTCCTTCTCCTTCTTCAATGGCTTCCAAGAACACTTTCTCACTCACCATTAGGACATTAGGACCTGTTGTCTTCACATCTACATTTTCTAATAATGACTGAATTTTGAAAGTCATGTTATCCTTCTTGAAAGTATAGGAGTTGTTCACTCCATCATGAATAGCTTGGTGGTTAAATTGCCATGTCCTTCCTAGGAGAAAGTGACATGCATCCATGGGACGTACATCACATAGTACCTTGTCCTTATATCTTCCTATAGAGAACTCCACCCATGCTTTCTCATTCACTAAAACATGATGTCCCTTATTGAGCCATGTGACCTTGTAAGGATGATTATGAGGTATCCTTGTCATGCCTAACTTCTTGACTGCTTCCTCTGATACAATATTATCAGTAGACCATTAGTCTATGATAACCCTACATATTTTACCCATCACCTTACATTTATTCAAAATAAAGACCTTCTTTGGCTTGGCTTCTCCTTAATTGGATCCCTAATCAATGTTCTCCTCAACATGAGGTTCTCACCTTCCTCTGAGTTTAATGGCACCTCAAGCTATTTATCAACTACATTTGTGTCCTCTTGGACTAGATTAGTCCTCTTGTTACCTCCTTGAGAAGTACTACCCTTCTCTGGACACCTATAGGCATGATGTCTTGGACATCTAGATATTTTTTTTTAGATTATGTCTCCTCCTATGTAGTTGCACTTCATAATAATTAGTTAAATAGGTCTGCTTCATCTTAGTCACCATGCCCTTCCATGTGGCAATAGGACTCTTTCCTTCCTTCTCTCTTTCAGTTTGAACAAACTTCCACCATGTGACAGCTGAACCTCTCAATCTTGACTAGGCCACATTCCCTTTTTGGGCCTCAGTGATACCATCACATTCAAAATGGTTATGTATTCTATCTATCCAATCCACTACTGAAGCTAGATCCATTTGTCCACTAAATAGTGGCACACCCTCCAAATCTTTACCACTCAAATCCTTCAATGCCTTTAAGAAGGGTTCTTGGTCACTGACATGGTCAGGGGTTGGAGCTTCTTCTTCTAGTTCCACTCCTTTATCCCTAGCTTCTTCTTCTTCTTTCTGATCTATCTTATCCTTCATCTTCTCAGCTTTGTCTTGGACTTCTCCCAAGAGTTGCTGCATTTGAGACAACCTTTCTCTTAAAGACTTGTTGTCTTCTTCTTGTTCTTCCACCTTTTTGGCTAACTCAGCATTAGTCACCATGAATTTGTCTTTTTCTGACCCTACAGGTGTATTCTCTCCCACTGATTCAGTAGGCTAAAATATCTACCACAGGCTTCATCTTTAACCAAGCTCTGATACCAATATGATGTGAGTGTTCCAAGGCTTGCTAGCACTACAATTAAGAGACCTAGCTTGTCACTTCTAGGAACCTAATCTCCTCTAGGTCCTAAATTGTCTTAGATGATTAACTAAGTCCAATTTCAACTCTTCTCTAAGTTTTCTCCACTCATGTGGTTCATCCTGAAAGACTAACACCCTTAGTTAGTTCAAATCTCCACTTTCCTACTTACACTTAGAAGAGTCTAAGTGTCAATATCCAAACTAACATTCATGAATCACTTCCAGGGGTGTCCAAAACCATGTAAAAATTGCATTTGATAAATTTGGAATCCATCTTGAGGGATATCCTTTCAATTTTCAGTCGAGTCCAAGAATGTGTCTTCAAGAGGCCTATTTGAGCTCACTTCCTTGTAGCCCTACACAGTGTGTTTTTCTCACTTCTTGCAAAACTTTTCCAAAGACCTCAAAATTATAAGACCATATCCAGATACCCTTTTCCACTTTAAAAAGTATTTTTTAAGTCTCAAACCCCTAAGTTATCCATACATGGGGTTCCTATAAACTAGGTCTTATAGGGCTAATAGGCCTAAAAAGTAGGACAGTCTGCAACACCACACAAAACTTGCTCAAAACTTGTCTTCACTAATTGGCATGAACTCGACCAACCTAGCATGTCAAGGTAACACTAAAACCTAACTGTCCATGTACTTGGACCATATAGTACCTTCTTTCCCTACATATGAATGCTCACTGTTTCTCCTCCAAACCACTAACCAGACAGTGCATGCTCACCTAGGGCTTGGATCTAAAAATAGTAACTTGCAATTCTAAGACTCCTAACTCTACAATTATATACACTAATAACTCCCCCAACATTTCCATCTACCCTTATGTGTTTCCCATGGTTATATTTCATGGGCGAGCCATGATTAGAGTGACTGGTCTAGACAGGACCAGTGAGTCTCCTAAACTAAAAACAATTTAAACAACACTGTAAATGACCACAAAAAAATGTGAGTACTGAATGAGAAACACTCCAAACTATTCTAAGAACAAAAAACAACCACTAGTCTCAGTATTTCAATCTATTACATGTGACTGTCGATGCAAAATGCCTGGGATTACTGAAAACTCCAAATTGCAGTCTCTATTCACTTCACACTTTTTACAATATGAAAAAATAACTCCTTAGTTTGAGTCTCTCCATACACTAGATTCCTTATTCCACCATTCTAGGGAATTTTTGGTTGATTCCCCACTACTAGTTTCAAGGAGAATTCGATGTAACCATGTTGAATGCAATATTTGCAATTATTGCAAATGTTGTCATGACAACAATTTAAAAACTTTTGGCATCTTCTCATTCATGCCTTCTCCCTACATTTTAGGACCTCTAACCTCTTCAATTAGAGGATCCAAGATCATTTAAGACCTTATGTGATGGGAGACCCCTCGACCTTGGACCATTTTGACAAGGCTGATAATATTGTAATTTAGAGTTTCCTCGAACCATGTTAGGAAATGGTTTAGTGCGTTAAAAATGCAATGTTTAAGCGGGTTAAAATGGCATTATAATGTATTCAACAATACATTCCCATTTTAATAGGAATATTGGAATCTCCATAATGAGAAAATATAGGAAACATAAGGCATGAAAGGTGGATAATTATAACTATCCAAGATGGTTTTTAATAACCATCATTATGTAACCGTAAATGGAAAGCTCTTTAAAAAAAAGAATGTAACCGAAAAGAAAAAAAGAGGAGGAGAGCTACGGGATATTGAGATAGTAGAAAAAGAGATTAGAAAAGAATTGGGCTCTCTAGTGGCAGCTAGAGAGCCATGCTAATTGTAATCTCAGCTTTTGAAGTTATTAGAAATTTTCTATAACGTGTTTAAGCATTGGTGATTGCTCTTTGCAGTTAGTCGCTTCTTTATTGATATTGCATGCTATTTCTTTCTTAGTTTCTTGTATGTTAATTCCTTATGCATTTGTTTTTGGAGTTAGTTGAAATCGTATGTTTATCTAGTTGCAAATATTGCACCATCATGCTATCAATTTGGATAGTCACTGTGAAGGATAACCGAGGTTTCTTTTTGTCGGTTCTTTTGATGAAAGAATGTAATAATGAAGTGGATCGGTTTGAGTTATGAAAAGAGTCAATTTTCAAAGTTTGACAGAAATATTAAGAAATCCATTTTTTTTAGAATTCGATATGGAATGATTCAGTTATGTCATGTTTTTCTCTTGATAAAAGATTCGATTGGGATTCGAAATGGTTTTCAAAGAAACCATTAAGCAAGTCTTCTTTCAGTTATAAGCCATGAAAAGATAGCGAGGATTAACGTGGAAATGGTGTTGTAGTTTCCATGAAATGGTGACCCAAGGAAAGCATGGATTTGTGAGAAATGTGGCAATAGTCATAGTGAGTTTTCTTCTGGAGAAGTATTTACTTGTGGAAAGAAGACAGTGATAAGCGAGAGTGGTAATCTACAGAAGGAGTTGTGTATCGAGCTCCGTACTTGGAAATAGAAACAAAGGTGGCAGATTTGGGTTTTTGATTGTTGTCAGCCTATGATAATGGGGAAAGGTGGTGGCATTCTCAATCAATACCCTCTACATCATATGAGTGTCCTTTTCTCTTGTTGGTCGGTGACCCAAGAGAAAAAGATCCTTGATGAAGGGTTGAGTTAAACATTACAGAGTCGCGAAGAATGGTGAGTTGATTTAATGGAGAATCAAAGACAAAAAAATGTGCAGATTCTAGAAAGCCGAAGGAGTTAATGGAGAGAATGCCGAGTATGAAAGAGTGTGAAGATTTGATTTACATCACTATGGCATGTCTATGTCCACATTTAAGTGATTTGGACACATTCATGACTCTAACCTCACACTTAACAACTAAGCCTGAGAATTTGAAAATACTACTAACAATGGTTATTTATGTGACCTTAGTCCTAATGCCTAACTCACTTAACCTACATTGCAAAGACCTACTAAGGTCCAAAAAAAACTAACCTATCTTGACTTGGCTAATTTCAAGTATAAGCCAAAATGAACAAACATGGAGGTTAGCCTAGGTGCTCCTGCACCACATTTCCTATTTTTAATTGTCCATGTACTACATATGATGTGTTTCTCTCAATTTATATATATTTGTTACTACTTTTCCATAGAAATATTAATGATTTGGAAGACTATCTGTTAATATTAGATGAAAGACTCTTCTATTGGGAAAATTTGAGATGAGTTCGAATAAGAAAAGCTCAAAAGAGAGTAGAACCAAAGATTAAGTCAGGCCTAAAATTCCTCCCACAAAGAACAAATATCTACTTGTAGGCACCTTACAAGATTAGAAAAAAGTCAAAATAGCCTACTACATACTAAAACACAAAAGGATCAATATTGTGCAATACATAAAAAAAACATATTACACAACAACAAGAGGCTAGATATAAATGGCCATTTAGGAATAATGAAGCTTTTTCACCACATTAATATTTTTATCAAAGAATATATGCACTACCCAAACTACACACATGTAGTATATGTAATGAATCATATATATGCATGCTTGTACACTTATCAAATACCAATACCACTTACAAAAGATTCTTTACTGTAAAAGGTATACATAGATTCTCACAACTCAACAACATGGATCTAGGAGAACAACCTACTATGTTGTGCAACTTAACTCAAGTACAAGAGATTGTTATTGCTAGAGTCAACTCAATATTGCAAGGAACCCACACCAATGGTGATGTAGGAGCATCCTGGGGTAGTTGGCAATCTTGTGTCACCAAAAACATTTTTTGGTTTGAATTCTATTTTAGTAGTTCACTTGGTTGAGACTTGAGGTGCTTGGTCACTTTGGTGGTAGTTCTTGGTTGGAAGATGTATTGTTTCACTATTGGACTCGGTTACTCGACTCGGTGGTGCTAGGTGTTACTGTCATATTCTACTCAAGGTACACTACTTGGTGGTAGTTTCTCAGTGTGTACAGCTCAAGGGTGTCTTGGTTGGTAGTATATTACTTGGTGTTGTCTATTCAGTGGATGTATGCTTGGTTTTTTCTTTCAATGATTGGTCTATCTCTCGGTGTGTTTGTTGACCGACAGGTTGTTGGGGTTCACCAACTTGTGTTTGTGGATTGGTCAGACATTGGAGATTGCATCTATGATTTGAGAAGGTCATCGGGATCATGTTGAGTTCTGAGGCATGTGTATTTGTGGCATTGGAACTTGTGTGGATCTAAATCTGGGCTGATGTTTTTCCCTATGTATTTATTATTAATTGTAGTCAACTGGTGCATTTAGTATTTGTTCATTGTGGATTGTAATGACCTAATTGCATTTATTTATTATTTACTGGCTGACTTATGGCAAGTGTGTATAAAAGGGAGTCTAGGTTGATGTTTAGAGGGACAAAAAAAATAAGATGATGGCAAAATAGACAGAGGATATCAGAGTAAGATGATACATTGAAGGATTGTAAGTTTTTATAGATAGTTATAAGTGGGTAGATAGAGATTTCAGATTGCTTGGTGGCTTGATAGCATGAGTTGAGATTTTGTCTCTTTCACTTAGCTATAGGTAGATGGATAAGGTTGGATCCTGCAAGGTCTTATTAAACCTTTTGATGTAATTGGCCCTAACTGGGAAGGCCTTATAGCCCATCATGTTGCATGTAATTAGAATTGTGAGATAATATAATTTGATATTGATATATCATGAGTTGTGTTGTTTTCGTTGTCTTGTTCTTATTGTTGGCTGGAAGTTTAGATAGTCCTTTATTGGATCATCCAAGCTTGGACTTCACCAAGTCGTGTCAAAGTTCCTGGTTTGCTTCTTATGGAGCTTAGGGTTTTCAAAGATCTGGAGAGATGGCTCCAAGAACATTGGACCCTAGGGTGATTACAGATCTTTTTGAGGAGGTGCAAGCGAGGATAATAAAAAGATTCAGATCTGAGATGGTGGCGAGAAATAAGGAAATCATAAAAGGTATCTAAAATGTTGGATTTCATAGAAGTCCAAGAATAGATGATGGTTATGAAGAAGTTTCTTAAGATTTTGAAGTTGTTGGATGTAGAGGAGATGACATAGCTAATCGAATAGAGAGATCTAGAGGAAACAAATATGATCAGTTGCAGAGATCTAGAGCTCAGTTGAGTACAAGTTATCAAATGGAGGTTTCTAATTTCTCAGGTACATTGAGAACTGAGGATTTGATTGATTGGATTAGTGATTTAGAAGACTACTTTGAGCTGGAAAACATTAAAGATCCTCATAGAGTAAGGTTGGCACAAAAAAAGTTGAAGGGGCATGCTTCTTTATGGTGGAAAGAGTTGCAAAGAGACTGAGAAGAAGGTGAGATGAAGATCGGTCGGTGGAGGTTGATGATGACAAAGCTAAAGGCTAAGTTCATTCCTACTGACTATGAACTTGAGTTTTTTAAGAAATTACAGAATCTAAAACAAAAGGAGATGACTATGGAAGATTATACCCAGGAGTTCTACAAATTGACAATTTGGTTTAGACATAGAGAACTTTCTAAAGAAAAGGTGGTGAGGTATGTTAATGGTCTAAAATTTAATATCTATGATTAGATTGGTAGCTTGAAGATTGACTCGGTAGAAGATGCTTATCAGTATGCACTAAAAGCAGAAGATAAGTTGAAGAGAAGACATTATAGTAAATCCCGAGGGAAAGAGAAGCAAGAATAGTCGATGAAGGATAAACTAAAAGTTGAGGATGAACTAAAACTTGTTGAACCAAGGAGACAAATAGGTTGAGGTGTATTAAGGGGTACTTGTTACAACTATGGTGAAGAAGGACATCGGTCATTTGAATGTCCCGATGCAAATAATAAGGTTGGTAGTCATCTAAATGTTGTGGTGAATGACGTTACTAAGAATGAACCTGAGGTGGAGGGTATGAATATTTTTCTTAGGAGAAATTTATTCGCTCAAAGAAAGATGATTCTTGTCAGAGGAAGAAATTGTTCAAGAATGTGTGCAAGTCAGGTGGTAAATTTTGTAAGGTGATTGTTGATGAAGGAAGTATTGAAAACCTAGTTGTTGATGAGATGGTTCAGAAACTTGGTTTGAAAAGGTTGATGCATCCTTGTCCTTATAAGATAAGTTGGTTACAAACTGGTGATGTAGTATATGTGAAAGAGTAGTGCATGGTGAGTTTTTACATTGGTAATTATATAGATGAAGTATTATGTGACATTGTGGAGATGAGTTCTTGTGATATTTTACTCAGTAAACCTGGGTTGTATGATAGAGACGTCATTCATGAACGTAAAATAATTTCATTTACTATATTGAAGGATGGGAAAAAGTCTATTTTTAATCCTTTGAAGGATACAAATCTAGGGAGGAGGAACTTGAGCATTGGTAGCAAATTTGAAGTGATTGTAATGGATGGTGCGAGGATGAGTGTGCAGAAATATAAAAATAAATCAGCAAGTACTAGTAGTAAAAGGAAGAAGAAGAAGAATTGAGGAAAGAGTGTGTCGGTTCAGGACATGGAGGACATGTATATCAAGAACCCATTTGGGATCTATGTGTTGAATTGAAATAGATGTTCATCTAGCTTATGATAACATATTTTTCACACCTAGAGTGTCTGATGTAGGAGCATCCTGGGGTAGTTGGAAATTTTTTGTCCCCAAAAACACATTTTGGTTTCATTTCTATATTAGTAGTTCACTTGGTTGAGACCTTAGGTGCTCGGTCACTTTGTTGGTAGTTCCTTGTTTGAAGATGTATTGTTTCACTATTGGACTCAGTGACTCGACTCGATGGTGCTCAATGTCGATGTGATATTCTACTCAGGGTACACTTCTCGGTGGTATTTTCTCAGTTTGTGCAGCTTGGTGGTGTCTTTCTTGGTATCATATTACTCGGTGGTGTTCATTTGGTGGAATTATTCTTGGTTGTGTCTTTCACCAAGTGGTTTGACTCTTAGTGTGTTTGTTGACCAACAGGTTGTTGGGGTTCACCAACTTCTATTTGTGCATTGGGTGGACATTGGGATCATGTTGAGTTCTGAGGCATGTGGATTTGTGGCATTGGATCTTGTGTGGACCTAAATCTAGGTTTATGTTTTTTGCTATGTATTTTTTATTAATTGCAGTCAACTGATGCATTTAATATTTTTTCATTTTGGATTGTAATGGCCTACTGGCATTTAATTATTGTTTATAAGCTTACTTGTGGCAAGTGTGTATAAAAGGGAGTCCAGGTTGATGTTTAGAGGGACAAAAAAAAGAAGATGATGGGAAGATAGATAAAGGATAGCAGAGTAAGCTGATAAGATGAAGGATTGTAAGTTATTACAGATAGTTATAAGTGGGTATACAAAGATTGTAGATTGTTTGGTGGCTTGGGAGCACACATTTAGATCTAGTTTCTTCCACTTATCTATAAATATATAGATAAGGTTGGATCCTACCAAGTCTTATTGAACCTATTGATGTAATTGGCCCTAAACGGGAAGGCCTTATAGCCTCATATGTTGCATGTAATTGGAATTATGAGATAATATAATTTAATATTGATATTTTTGGTGTTGTGTTGTTTCCACTGTGTTGTTCTTGTTTTTGGATGCAAGTTTGGATAGTCTTTTATTGGATCCTTTAAGATTGGACTACACCAAATGGAGGCTAGCACAAGTATAATGGTCACATAAATAGCTTCCCATATGATATGAAAAATATTGAAAGATTTCTTCCACATAGAATAGGACACTTAGATGTACTCATAGTTAGAAGACTAAATACACAAGGACAATGTTATAAATTTTATGTAAGCAGAAGGCATGTTAGGCTGCATTGGAATATAAAATCAGGCATGATCCATAGTAAAGAGATGTTATCATATATGTTGACCACCTGGAACAATCCCAAAAGCAAGAATGAATATTTAAATTATACTCCATACCATTGAGACTACTTAAGAAAAGGTGGTGCCAAATGATGATGAGGATAGTGATTGTAAACAAATTGAAATGACCACAAGGAATACATCATCATTTGTTGCTAAGTTTCCAAAAAAAACATTGTAAAGTAGAGATAATCAAGATGAAATTAGATCTTGAAGACAACATAAACAACTTTCTTGACTGGCATGAAATTGGATCATCTCCAATAAATGAATATAATAATAAGATCTTATTTGATATGGCATTTCCTACACTCTTTCCAAATGGAGTTGCACTACCAGTATAATCATGGATGGGAGAAGTGCATATGCATGAGTATGCACTACACCTGATGAGGTTTCATGACCAAATATTTGAACAACATCCAAGATATTGATATTTTCTCTATAATCTAATGATGTGCCATCATAGCCAAGGACTCGCAACAAATTTCATAAAAACAAATACAGAAGAAAACATACCAACCACTATAGAAAACCTATGCTCGCATCTTAAGGATCTTCCTAATTGGCAATTATCTCAGGAACTTATGTACTTTGGTTCTACCATGAGAGTAAAAATGCTATATTGGAATAACTGACATGTTGAACTATCAACCATGATCAACCAGTTAGGGTCACCTAATTTATTTTGTACATTGAGTGCAATAGACATAAAGTGGTCAAATCTACAATATGTACTATAAATTAATAATGGATGAACACCAAAAAAAAATAGACATCACTTAGATAATATGATTAATAACCCTCATGCCACATCACTATACTTACATCAACGCTTCTCAAATTTTGAAGAAGAAGTCAGTGAAAATCTCCTTGGTTCAAAAGATTATTGATACTGGTACGAGTGGCAACATAGAGGAAAAAATAATGTGAATGGATTCATTTGGTTACAAAATTCACCTGACATGGACAAGCTTGATTAGAAGAATAATGAAGAATTTGAAAAATCAGGGATATTTTTTGATATCTATGACAGTACTTGGAACGCTCATGATCTGTCACAAAGAAAAATTCCAATACACTGATCTCTTTTTGATGATCCATGCCCACTAAAAACAACTTAGATATTTTCTACTAACCCCTCATATGATTATGAAAACATAATCAATCACTTCAAGAGATACACAAAATTTATAGAGGGGGGGCTTGCTTGAGAAAGAAGTGAGGGAAACTAGATTTTAAATGGAAATTTCCATGGAAGTATCCATGTATCTCTACTTTATCAAATGATACTATGTGTGAAAATAAATATGAACCTGTAATAAATGATGATAGGTTAAACATACATATTTTTGAAATGATCCTAATATGGACAGCTGATATAAATTTTCATCGTATTTTCTCGTGAGCACACATTCTAAAATAGATTGCAAAATATATAACAAAAGAGGAGAGGAAATTTGAAAGTTCCACTGATATGCTAACAAGATATCCACATGCCAGGGAATAGGTATCAACCTTAATTGCATACAAAAATTTATGACAACTTGTTGTAGACCATGATATAGGAGAATAAGAAACATGTCATATGATTAAAAAATTACCACTCGTTACATGTAGTAGACCTTTCAAAACTATAAATGTTCACCAAAATGTGTTGCACTAATTAAAAAAAACACCAAATAAAAGCACACTACAACCTAATTAATTACAAACTTACATCTGTATGCACCCTAAAATGGTCGACTAGAATTTGGGCCCCATTTACCATTTTATCAAATTTCCTAAATCAATGCTTTGGAATATTTTCATTTCAAATCAATTTCCTTGATCAAATTGTAATTAATTCAATTATTTCCTAAGGTTTGACCATTTTTATTTAATTAAAATATTTAATCTCCCTTTTAATTAAATAAAATTCCTCTTATTTAATTAAAAGATTTAATCTCCCTTTTAATTAAATAAAATTCCTCTTATTTAATTAAAAGATTTAACCTCCCTTTTAATTAAATAAAATTCCTCTTATTTAATTAAAAGATTTAACCTCCCTTTTAATTAAATAAAATTCCTCTTATTTAATTAAATTCAATTTCCCCCATTTAATTAAATAAAATTCTTCTAATTTATTTAGTTGAAAGAAAAACCCCTCTTTCAATTAAATAAATAAAAATCCCCACTTAAAGAACTTTATTTGATGAAAAAGGAAATGAATTAAATGAAAAAGTAAATAAAATCCCTTTTTCCTCACATATTTCTAAGTGGTGGGTTTTTGCCTCTTAATCGTAGCCTCTGATTTTTGCCTCTTAGTCTCAATCGTTCACTTTCCTTTAAAAGGAGACCTCTCCTTCTCATTTTGATATTAGAGTTTTTAGTATTGTTATGTTGCAGGTTTGGAGAGCAATTTTGGAGGAGAATTTAAGCACTCAAGCTCTCTTCTTGTTTTCCTTATTCTTGCATTCATGGCTCCTCATATAGATTAGAATCATGTTTATTTCTATAGATTAGATTTGCATTCATATTTCCTTTCATAGACTAATATGCATTGTTATCATTTAGACTAGATTTCATTTTCATGCATTTGAATATCTCGTTTCATGGTGTATTTGCAATAGACACAACTAGGTCAATCTAAGGGCCTTCATTTTACATTTGTACACATCCATGACTAGAGAGCTATGGATTGATATTTGAGGCCTCATTCTTGAGCAACCTTGAACAGAATGATTCATAGAAGTGTGACAACATTTATGCACACATTTTTTGGCACCCACCGTGGGGCAACCCACCTCTTGCATGTTGGTTTTGATTATTTTTGGAGCTAACCCTTGTGCAAATTTGTTTGGAGATGGAAAACCCTAGATTTGAAAGATTTGATCATATCTCTCAAACCACTTGGTTTTTTGGTCTAATTTTTTTTTGGCAGGTTGACAACATATTTGACAAGCTTCAATAAAAAATTTAGATTTTTTGGAGGTAATTTGTATTTTTTATGATTTTTTATTTATTTTTCATAAAAAATCAATTTTTGGTGTATATCAGTATATTTTTAGAAATTTTTATGTTTCTGGAAAGGTCTTGAAATTCTACAGGGGGTCCATTCATTGTGTTTTTAATTTAGAGGTCATATCATAGCTCATTTTGTCAATTTATAAAAACTGATCTATTTTGGGAAAATGGCTCTCTAGGGCACAAATGAAAAGATACTACTAAAATTTTGACATTTTTGAAAATCTCTCTATTTTTTTATAGAGGTCTCTGTTCTACATTTTGGGTTTAGGGTCCGAATTCATGTGGTATAAGTCAAATCTTGTTGACAAGGTCAAAAATCGAAATTAAAAAAAAGGGTATTTGATGATTAGCGTACACTTATTTTTCACATGGTTCAATGCATGATGTAAGTTTTCATTTGGATTATTTTTTGGTTATCATTTCTCCTAACAATTGATTTTCATATCTAACCATCTTAGGGTTTGCATAAGTTAAATATATATTGCATATCTTGTTTGCTTGTTTGCTTGTCTTGTTCATTTGAAGGTTCATGGCTTGCTTTCATGGAAAATGCTTAAAACAAACAAAAAAATAAAGGTAAAATCTACTAAGTGCATTGTGTTGGACTTGATTAAAAATAAACCTACAACATTTAGATTTTGGGATAAAAAATAAACCTCTCATGTGTTTGGCTTGAGTGTTTACATGCTTTCATAGAACACATTTTAATTGATGCTCTTAATGGGAAATGAATGGACATGGATTTGCTTTCATACAAGTTTGTGTAAGTGAATGCTTGTGTTTAAACCTTAAGTAATTCTTGGTTCCAATATCAAATATCTCATTGAGTGATT
>MU223775.1:1104093-1144531 GCA_018584345.1 Thuja plicata | reverse complement strand
AACCTCCCTTTTAATTAAATAAAATTCCTCTTATTTAATTAAACTCAATTTCCCCCATTTAATTAAATAAAATTCTTCTAATTTATTTAGTTGAAAGAAAAACCCCTCTTTTAATTAAATAAATAAATATCCCCACTTAAAGCACTTTATTTGATGAAAAAGGAAATGAATTAAATGAAAAAGCAAATAAAATCCCTTTTTTCTCACATCTTTCGAAGTGGTGGGTTTTTGCCTCTTAATCGTAGCCTTTGATTTTTTCCTCTTAATCTCAATAGTTCACTTTCCTTTAAAAGGAGACCTCTCCTTCTCATTTTGATATTAGAATTTTTAGTATTGTTATGTTGCAGGTTTGGAGAGCAATTTTGGAGGAGAATTTGAGCACTCAAGCTCTCTTCTTGTTTTCTTTATTCTTGCATTCATGGCTCCTCATATAGATTAGAATCATGTTTATTTCCATAGATTAGATTTGAATTCATATTTCCTTTCATAGACTAATATGCATTGTTATCATTTAGATTAGATTTCATTTTCATGCATTCGAATCTCTCGTTTCATGGTGTATTTGCAATAGACACAACTAGGTCAATTTGAGGGCCTTCATTTTACATTTTTACACATCCATGACAAGAGAGCTATGGATCAATATTTGAGGCCTCATTCTTGAGCAACCTTGAATGGAATGATTCATAGAAGTGTGACAACATTTATGCACACAACATCAATCCACCCCAAGTGATGGAACACATAACACTACTTGAATATGCACGATCTTTCTCCTATGATGTACGATGTAAAGGGGATGAATGGAGGGAGAGAAAATTAAAAGATATTTTTAATGCCTTCCCTAAATTCTATAACATCCCAAAGGAGGATTTAGAAAACTTTGAAACATTTTGTTGGAGTGGTTTTCTATTATACAAATATTTATGAAATATTGAAAGTGACATAGGAGTTATGAAAGATATAATAATTGAAAATTTGAAGAAAATAAATGATAGAAAATATGATTTATTGCACATCAATTGCACCATCAAAGATGGAACTAGCTCTGAAGAAGAGGAAAATAGTAAATGTGATGTGAACATGGTAAAAACAATGGGCATTCATGAATGGGAGAAACTTTCACGAATGGGACTTGTAAATATTGGAAATCTAGATGAACTTCAAATGCTTGGAAAATGTGACTTTGATAAAAATTACAAGTGGGACCAAGTTACAGTACTACAATATTTGCATGAGTCTGAACCATAATTCCTAGGCATGCAAGATCCATACAACCATGCAGGACACTTACCAACTAGGATCAATGTCCCTGATTATACACTATCATAAAAGAAAAAGCTTGGAATCTAAATTATTATAGACCATAACATATGCCTCTCATCCAAACCATTTCACATGGTTATTCAAGGGATTGCAGGAACAAGAAAATCATACTTAATAAGTTTTATAAGGAAAGCGCTCCAGGGAACAACTACTCCAAAAAATATGATACTTACACTATCCCCTGCTGGAATCGCTACATTTAACATACAAGCATCAACAATACACTTGACACTAAAAATTCCTATCAAATAAATGCATCCATTACAAGGCCCAGTGCTTACCATATTCATTTATGAGATGAATTTCATAGGAGCCAAAATACTAGTGTAAATAGACACGAGGCTACAAGAGGCCTTCCCCATGGATAACATATTAGCTTTGGTGGGGTGTCCATAATTCTAATTGGTAACCTTGCACAACTTCCTCCTATAATGGATAAACCTATATGTACAACTTATTTAAATTCTTTAGAACTATGGCAATAATTTACAACAATTGTAACCTTACAAACAATATTTCTCCAACAAGGTGAGACTCCAATCCAAACCCATTTTTGCCAAGCACTACAGAACATACATAATGTAACCCCAATAAAAGAAGATTGAAAATTATTGATTAGTCTCACAACCACATAGTTTCCAACACATGAAAATTAACATTTCAATAATGCAATAAAGATTTTTCCTACAAATGATTTAGTAAGGCTACATAACCAAAAAATTCTAAAACAACTAAATCATCCAGTTGCACTTAGCATCGCAACAATTTCCAAGAGCCAAGTAGATATTGAAGCTACGAATGAAAAAACTTGAGAAACAAGTGCTACCTTGCAAAGGTGGATGAATCATGCTCATAAAAAACATATGGACACAAGGAATCCTTATAAATGGATCTCTTGGTGAAGTTATTCACATTGTTTACAATCTAGGCTCAAAACTACCTGAAATGCTTACACACGTAATAGCACGATTTGAAACCTTTAATAGGATACCATCGAGTGAAGGTGAACCACAATATATACCAATATTACATTTATCCCTTGGTAACCATAGATAAATCATGTACACAATTGCATGGGCTATTACCATAGACAAGTCCCAAGGACTAACCCTTTAGATATAAACAATTGATATTGGAAAGATTGAGAGGCAGGGCCTAACATTTAAAGCATTATCTCGAGTCAAGTCACTAGATGGCCTTAACATTGAGCCCCTATTCTCCTTCTAGAAATATTCCAAAATGCAAATAATGCCTACATAATTATGAGGAAAAAAGATGAAGATCAATTGCAACTAATGTCTCTTTAGGAAAAGGGTATGTGATTTTCAACCAAACCTCTTTGACTATTTATAGGATAAAAAATATCACATAAAGAACATCTACATACTTTTTTTTTGCATTTCAAATGTGTCGTACTCTACTGTTAGAAGATGATATGTTCATAAATTTGCATCCTTGTAGGAAATTGTCAAGCATGACAACTCAAAAGATCATGGAAATTGTTAGTAGCATTTGAATCAACAACTCAATTTTATGTTAGTACAATTATAATTTTTTTTTATATAAATTTATTATTTCTTGTTACGCTTTGTTGAGATAACCTATAACATATAGCATACAAAACCATGCAGTCTACTATCTTCACTCCATCTTCAAACAATAGCTTTGATTTATATCAAATTACTCTCAATATGCTTTATTTAAAGAGGTTCTATCTAGCCCTTTAACCATATGTATGGATTTTTTGTAGGTCCCCTTCTTGGTTTGTGTGATATCTATGCATTATATTTGTTTCTTCCTTGTTTCACCCTCTCCACTTGACCATTCCCTATCAAATCACATAGTTGATACTTTATATTGCCACTTTAGATGATGTGTTCAATTATTCTCTTTCTATTTATGGTGTTCTTGCATAATTTAAAACTTCCATTAAGTTTGACCTTATTTGTGTTCACCCTCAGGAGACCATATGAAAGATTCAAGAGATTTCCAAAGTGTCATCATTCAAAAAGATTCAATTCTTTTGGGCTAATGAAAACACCAAAGCGAATGAAATTTAGATATAATATGTTTGAGTAGGTCTTCCACCACTACTGAGTGCTCTCCATGTCAATCAATATCCAGTATTTGACTATGGAAGATACGTGTGTAAAAATCTCACAAATTGATTAGAAGGCACATATGAAAAAGAGCTACCTAAAGTGCTTTGAATTTATTGTCAAAAGTCTGTAAGGAATGGTGTGCATGATATCCAACCTCCGTGGAGTGAATCTCTACCTCACAAGATTGGAAATTTGGACCACTCCTTTTACCAGATAGGTGATAACCTCAAATCTTTTATTTAAGTGTATAACTTTTGTGAAATGCTGACCTGAATAGTTATTCACATTTTTTCTAGATCTTTGATCAGGTATTATTATAGATTGACCAATTAATATTGTTCCCATTGATGGCTTGGTCCATATTTTGGACAAAAGGTCACACACTATTTTTATTGTGGAAAGCAATTACAAAGTCCAAATCTTATGTTGAATTTTTTTCTCTGTAGCCGAGGACTAATGGGATATCAATTCCACCACATTAATCTAGGGTAGATCCTGACCATGTTGTGTTTGATGTCAGAACTTGCACTCAGCAAGCCTTGATCCCTAGAGGGTTCTTTAATAATCTTTGAACTTCAACAATAGACCAAGGGCCTATTGAGACTTGATGATATTTTGTTTCTACTTTATAATTACATTTTAAACATAAAACTTCAATTAGTATTGATCTAAATTATACTAATCTTATGTTAGTCTTGAAATGATCTCCATTTTATGATCAACATTTAATTTTTTTTGTCAAAATGGTCCACTATGCAGGGTAGATTTGACTATCGAGGATAAAAATTAAAATTTTGCAGAAGCCAACTGACTACACAATTGAATCCTAATAGAAATATCACAAGTGAAATGAATTTAAAATTATTCTTATTTACTAATTAACAAAGTATAAAATAATTAATATCGAGGCTTTAGTCATAAAATACTTGAATATAGATTCTGTAATACATAAAATTTGTTATGTACAAAAATATATTCTATCCATTATTATTCTTGATATCCTTTCATATATTGATATGGTACATGTTGAACAAGATTTTTTAAAATATTCGAAATCAATCATGAGTAAATTGGACTATTTACATACTTGCATTCATGCAATGAACTTATAAGAAGGGGAAGACATTTTGCGTAAAAATATAAAAATTAGAGAGAACAATTAATTTTATTTATTTCATAGCACCACTTCGAGGGAGTAGACTCTCAATAGATCATGTATAACAATTACAATATATAGAATCTTAATAAAGACTCCTATTATTATCCCATTGATATGGGTTAAATATTTTATTCTAACTAACAAGGAGAACTTATAAATTATATGCATCCATAGCTTATTTACTATCACACATGGAAAATATAAAAAGCATACACGCTTGACTAGTTCAAGATAATATGTAGTATAATAGGTATCATAATATTTCCTCTCACTTTGTAAAAAATTAACTTCAAAATTTTAAATGTTAAAACTTTACGATATATTTCTTGGTTACATGTGACATCGTTAGGTTATAAAACCTTAAATTTTACTAAAATCTCATCAACAAAAGAACTATAAAGGCTCTTCATACATTTATATAGTATAACCTTATATTAAAAATATGGATCCCCTATTTTCCAATGTTGGTAGCTTTATTGGTATTCAAGCAATAATCTTAGTATCCTTTCTGATATAAAGAAATTTAAAAAATGGGTGGATCTTAAAATAGGGTGGAAGGGCCAACATGTAGACCACCTCAAAAATGTTTTTAATACATTTGTCAAGGCCATAATTTTTTGACCCAGCTATTAGTTTACTCATATTATCATTTTCTTCTAGGGATAGAGTTGTTAAAGCATTGAATTTCCAATGACTTATTCCTGTACTAATGCACTTTCCTTTTCTTACATTTTTTTCTGATAGTACATTGACCTTATAGATCCAATCCTATTCTCATGGTTGACTAAGGTACTTTTGGACAAGGGGATTCACCACCCTCAAGATAATATAATCCCAAGGGATGAATGACACAACACTATGTCTCTTAATTGAAGCTTTGGTGAGGTAGACATATTAATTAAATAAAAGAACAATTAAGTAAATTTATAATCAAAGATATTAAATAACTAAGAAACCCAATATGGTAAAAAAATTCTAACTAGAGGGTGTCAAAGAGACAATCACCAAGATTGGCTAGAAATTTGTACAAGTTCTATATCTAGGATGCACATGTGAGTATAGGATGACAACATGGATTTACTACACTACTAGTATATTTCTTATATGTCGCATATGGACATGGTACAAACATCATAACAAAAAGGTATAGGGTCGACCAAGAAAATAAATAGGATGCTAAATAAATCTGAAATAATAAAAAGGAACATAAATGAAAAGAAGTATTATGCTTAAAATATAAATAGAGAAGAAGAATTTCTTACAAATCATCATTCATAAAAACATCTAACACACTACTCTATTCTTCTCTCCAAACCCACGCACAAGTAAGAGAAGGAAAAATGTTGTGGCTATTGTTTAGTGGCCTACCAAAGTCAAAACCCCACATTCGTTCTACTACCTCCACAAATAGCCAAGATGAATGGATATTTGATTACACAATAATAGATAAATGATAAAAGTGATAATGCTATTATAATGATTCAACTAAGATATATATATATATATATATATATATATATATATATATATATATATATATATATATATATAAAATAAAAAAATAAAAAATAAAAATAAAAATAAAAAAAATGTCAGAAAGGTGGAAAAAATTCCCTCCAATGCCAAGAAGCTAGAGCTTATTGTAAATAGGGAAGGTGTTGATCCTTCAAAGAGATGAAGATTAAATGAAGGCAATAATGATGAATTGAGAAAAAAATAGAAAGTAGAAAGTTGTATGAATGATCAAGAAGAAAATGATGTCCTGAGAGTATCTATGGCGGTATGCAAAATGACCAAAATCAGAGCATTAGGAAGCTTAAAACAAGCCCAAAAGAATTCCAAAATTAGTGGTTTACAAGAGGATGCGTCACACTACTAGAAATAGCCTGTGTAACCCTTGAATAATGAGCTTTATACTAGAGATTAAGCAGGCAACTAACCACCACATGGACATCTCCATGGTGTACATGTATCTTCAGTCAATACTATCTTCATGGTAAAAATTTTAAATTAAAATTTTGATAAGGAAAGAAAATGGAGTGGATGATTGGGTAACTAATTTTTTCTTGGGTAAACCAAAGGTTCCATGTAGTGTGGAATTGTGCAGAGTGAAATTTGTGTTGTGTATTTTTCCTCAACTTTAGTAGCATATCTCAAGTGAGATGCAAGATAAGATAGCGAGAGAAAGAGTAAGGAAAGATTCTACCAGGATATGAATGAAAAGAAAAATCTTTTGTTCATGTGGAGTTTTTCCAAAGGAAAAAAATTGAACCTTTCAGAGATAATGCTAAGCCAAATAATCACATGTTGGCTATAGACAAACATGTTAGATGAAAATTAAAAGAATGATTAAATGATGGCATTCAAATACATATTGTGAGATAGTGATCACAAAGATTGGAACATTGCATTAGTATGCGTAGAAAAGTATATTGATCTAGATATCCATATGATAGGGTGATATATAGATGATTGATTTGGATAGTGGTTTTCCCCCCACAAAGATAACAAATAAGGTAATGTAGTTGTTTAACCCCCAAAAAGGTAACAACTAAAAATAAGATAGTGGTTTAGCCCCCACAAAGAAAACATATAAAATAAGATAAATGAATATCTATAATAATGTGGATACAATAGCCCTCCTTAGAATAAAATGTGTTACATGAAAGGGAAATACAAGTCACTCTAATGAAAGAGATACTTCATCATGTCAATATAATGAGATATTTTAATAGAATCCAATCCTATAACATATGACACATAATACCCACAACATCACAAAAACATAAATACATGGTAACCTAACTATTCTACATTGTGAAAAATCCATTGTAGTAAAAATAATTAGTACATATATAGAGATGCATATAAGTTACTCATCATGGTCCTAATTGTTTTTGGATTTAAAGAAAAGCATGTGAAGATAAAGATAAATTAAAAATTTGGGTCAAGATGGAGGAAGGTCTAACCATCCCTAATACTTTAATCATCTTCGAATGCCATAAATCAAGATACAAAAAAATAGAAGAAATATGAAATAAAAAGAGGAAGTGTGCAATAGAGAAATCTCATGTTTCAACAATCCTCCATAATCAAATTACCATTGTCCCAATCTTGATCATAGGGGGAGGGAGGGAAATCTTGAAGAGGGAAACTGTCAAATTAATCCCAAGCATCTCACCAATCCTCAAAGTAAAGAATGAATCTGCCTTTATACTTTAATCTAGTAACCCCATCGATGAGATGACCAATAATCTTTTAAATATAGCTATAAATTACGAAATTTCCTTGAGAGAGTACAACATGCTTTCCTCAAATGAAGAAAGTGACTCAACTTATCATTGCAAATTAGGAGCCATATCACTGACCTCTAAAGTTGTTTGGTGAAAAACCTTGGACAAGTTAGAACCTTGTTGTACATAAACACAAATTAAGACATATAATTCATATTGATAGGCTAGGAAAATAATAGGATATCAAGAAGAAAGGTGATTATGGGAAGCTTCACGACTGAATCCACCATGACCTGTACCCATACAAGGAAATTCCTATAAAAAAACCCATGAGTGGTAGGAAGCAATATCGAAGATAGTGCAATATGTGATGAAGATGCAATAAATGAAAATTAGAAGTAGGAACATATGTAGATGCATAAAATGTGAGAATGAATGGCTAAACATTAGATTTTGAAGTGACTCATATTCCAAAGACCTTAAACATTGACATAAATGATATTTTTTTATGTATATGTGGACTACAAAGAGAATCCTGAGAAGGCTCTATAACATTCTATTTTATATGTTAGGCAATTAGTGTTGTTACCAAAAGAGAAGAATGCCTATTTGATGGAGTGGGGAGTGCTACCAAAGTAATGAATATTATCTTAGCTATAGATGCATTTTCTTGTTTTTGTCTAGGAGAAGATGTACGAACATGAGGTAGCCTCAAAATATGAGGAATATGAGTAAGGGGAGAAGAGTGAGTGCATGGTGAGCGCTTGTACTTTCTATAAACAATAGGGCAAAAAAAAATTTTGAGAAGGGGCAACTGAAAAAGAGGATAAGTGTTAGATTGTGGCCTTCTGTGGTGCATTTCCCATATTTTTACTAAGTGAAATGTAAGAGTAGAAGGAACCACTTCAGAGTACATGATCTTTGATAGATAAGGAGGTCTACCATAATGAACTTATTTTCCATTGATTCCCATTTAAGAGAGAATAGAAGGTAAGAAATTCTATTAAGTAGGAGTAGGTAAAGTTGAAGAAGAAAATGTGGGAGGGGACACAAAAGCTAAAAGTTGAGTTGACTTATAAGATAAACTCTTGATTTTATATTTGTTAAATGCTTTGCATAATCTTCAAAGGGAAGCAAGGGTCCCACAGGAGTAGGCTAAAAGTGATCAATGAGAAATACCAAACATAACACCAAGGATTGTTATCCAATATTCTAGATAGTGTGGATAGTGGCCTCATGGGGGAAATACAAACATTTATGAATGAATAAATGGACCAATCCCATAAAGACTAGCCATGGGATACCTAGCTTCACATGGAAGAGGTATGACTTTAGAATTAAAAATAATATAGTTTAAATTACCTTTAATCCAACAAGGACCATCAAGGATGTAGACCCCATTGACGGAATAAAAGGACTATTACACAGGTAAATTGTAGCCTTGCACTCATTAGATGTCATGCAATGTAACCCACTAACAAACAAGACCTCCTACATGATTACATTGTCTTTTCATGTAAAATTAATTATAATACTTCTAACCAGATTATCTTTGATCTTAGTAGGGATGTACAAAGGAGAGGGCTCTCTATAATACAGTAAGTCTAGTGGTGTAAATGTTAAGTCCATATTTTTATTCCTCTAGCTCAAAGGTAAGATTAGAGTGATCGTGACCATGTTAACTTATGGAGAATCATACAATGTAAGAGAGGATGGTAGTTAAATAAAGTTTGTTTTCTTCACATAAAGTTCTAAAAATTATAGAGAAGGAAATTCAATAGCCTTAAAATGATGAAATCCCAAGTGGTAAGTAGTCTACTTTACCTCTCTTAACTAATGCTTTGGTGAGCTAAGAATATTAATTAAATAACATATGAATTAACTAGATGTGTAATCAAAGATATTGAGTAATTAAGCAACATAATAAGATAAAAATATTTTAACTAGAGGAACTGCTAGGGTATATCACAAAGACCAACTAGTAAGATGTGAAATCTCTCTATCTAGGAAGCACGTACAATTTTAGGATGACAATACAGATTTCGGATGCTAGTGTATTTTGCACACATCTCGTAGGTTGTATAGAAAGCTACAAGGCCAACCAAATGACTTATAAGAATTGTAAGAAAACTAGAAATATTAACAAAGAACATAAATGAGTAGAAGTATGATGCTTGAAAAAATGAAAATGATAAAATTGACTGTGGCATCTGAAAAAGAACCTACATATTTCTACTGGGTAGCATATTTTGAAGACTAATAACGTGAAGCTGAATGATTGTCATAAAAATCCACTCGAGGATCTTATTCAGCTGTCATTAGTAAGTGTGCATGTCTATTTCCAGCCTCTGATTATCATACGTAATTAGTTTCTAAAGTGGCAGGTTGAGGGGTTCAGAAAAGGTTAGTTGTTTGCACCTCGTTGTAGCTGCCTAAGTGTTCCACTTTAGAGATAAATATTTCAGAACTGGATGTTTTTTATAGTAAACCAATTGGTGCCTGCAATTGTCCACATATTAATTTACCTTGTATCAATGTTATTGACCTTGGCTCCTTGTTTGGTATTTTTACCAAACCAAAACATTATGCAGTTTATTGAAATCTGCCATCCACATCTTGTTAATTTTTTCCGGTCTGACCTATCATCTTGATAAATATTTCACAACTAGATTATCATCATGTCAACAAAATTGGTTTTTGTGATTGTCATCATATTCATGTGTTCCCTTACTCAGTTGCAAAGTATCAAAGTAAAGTTTGGTATTTTTTCAAAGCTAAATTTCTCTCCTTATATCTAGCACACTTAACATGCATGTATCTACGAAGATGTATTCAGGTTTTGCACTTTTTACTTTCTCAGTTATATTTATGAAACTAATATGAAACAATGTCATATCTTGACTAAGAACAGAGGACCATCCAGGTATTAACATGTTGAAGATGGCTCATGCGTGAATACATTCCTGTCAACAGTATTTGCATACTATTAAGATGGGCTAAAAATTTATTTATAAATTAATGTTAAATAAATACAATACAAAAGAAAAATTGAAAGCTACTTTATTCTAATACACTCAGAGAAGCTAATAGACTAGTCGGGAAGTTTCATATTTGTCATTTACTAATTGATGGATTTTAACCCTATAATTAATTCTAAAGATGCATGAGTCAGGAAACTGTAGTATTTTCTGTAAGAGTAGCTAATTTATTGCTTGTGAGTGCATAAGATCAAGTATTGAATACTAGGAAATAGAGAAATGTGAATACTAGTTTTATAATGGTTCCACCTTCTTGTTAGGCATAGTTTCCACATCATAGTGTGTTACAATAGGTTTCAAAATGAAATTGAGTATATGCTTGCATAATGGTGTTTAGTTAATTTATAAATGCGTATCGTTACTAGTTAAAACAAATTACATGAATTGAATTAAAATTTGTAAGAAGTTAGCTATAAACATGGATAAGTATAGAGTTATAATAAATATTAACTCTTCAACCTTGAATTAATCATTTTATTGAGCAAATAAGTTTAAAGTATTGATCATCTCTCTATTAACAATATTTCTACATGTACCTCTGTGGCAGTCAAATGCTACAATGCATTCAGTTACTATTCATAAAATATTTCTATGCAATAAATAATAAATCAATCTATCTCTCTCTCTCTCTCTCTCTATCTGATAATACATTGGCAAGGTTTCAGCCTATTTCACTTGCTAATTTTTTTAATTTTTATCAATTGGTTAGTTTGATAAGGGAGTGTAGTAATGATTTACAATAACATTCGAGGAGTTAGAGGTTATCATTAGACCTCCTTAGCTTATTTCTACTAGTTGTTATTTTCCTTAGTAAGTGGGTCACCCTTCCTTTATGTCGTTCCAAGAGTGTATATGGAGATAGCTTGTTTTATAATTGAAAGGATATTTCAATATGAAGATTATGAACATACTAGAAATAAAGAAACTATTGTTTGGTAGCCTATTGTTGTTGAGTACAACCTCCCAATTGATAGTTTGCAATCTAAAATCAATCATTAGGAATCCCCTCCTTATTTGGTTTTCTCGCTTTTGCTTTTTAATTATTTTATAGTATTATAATTGTGTTTAGCTATGCCTACTTTTTCTTTTTGTAATTTTCTTTTTGTTATTCTTAGAAATTTTCTTCGAAATGTGAATAACATTTATTAACTTAGGGATGTAATACCATTCCATCTAGATTTTTGTGAATAAAATTTATTTTTAATTTTTTAAGAATAAATAAACCTTATTTCATATACAATAAGATATTTTGAACATAGGGAAGCATAAGAAGCCAACACATTGAATCACTGCATTATGGCATTTAGACATTAATAAAAAATAATAATGAAATACTTAATGTAAATTAGGATCCTAAAAGTGAAGTCATATGGTGCAACACTATAACCTCTTCCCATATAAGCAACGTCCACTGATGTGATTGTAAATACATTAAAAAATGACTTATGACAATTATGTATGTTTTCAACATCATGACCATTAGATATATCCCTAAATGTACATTAAAGAAAACCTATATTACAATCTTCTTTTACAATCAATTTGATTTTAATCTTTGATTGTACATATTTTTGAAATATGTTTGAAAATATGTTTTAATACTTACAAACAAATACAATGTAATTTAGTATAATAAACTATTTTCAATCTCTACTTCGTCAACTTTAATAATAATTTCAGTCCTGTATTTTAAATTTACTACTGAATCAGCATGTAGTGTCATTACTTTTTGTGTGGGGGATGGCATCTATACATGGTATTATCTTCCAAAAAAGTCGACCACACACCACGAAACAGGAGGAATAAAATGAATATAAAATTTCTTAGCCTACAAATGGAAAATTGCAACGTGTGTTTGTACATTATTCACGTAGCCGCTTGTTCAAATGAGGAGAATAACTGTTTGTTATTAAATAACCCCAATCACATGACCCAAAATTATATAGATTCTTCAGAGACTTCCTTGTCGGCTGAATATAATATGATATTTGGAATACTTTCTTACCCGTTCTTCCTTGTATGATAGTGAAATGTATTTATCTTATTAACAGATGAGTAGGCAATAGAAATGTTGTCGCGTTGCTGCAATTTTGATTTTTAAAATGCAGCAAGGTAAATAGTATATTTTCGTGCACCCGTCTATAATAGTAATGAATGATTATGTCATAACCCAAAATTTGAGTAATTATTTATTGATGAAAAGGAGAAATTGGAATTCAAATTTTATTATAAAATTTAAAAATATCATTCACATATCTTACTTCCGGATATGAATGAACCCGTTTGGAGAAAATGGGGAAGTTAAGAGATAACTGTTTTTTTCTATTTTTGGGGTGTTAGCTGTTGGAATGCGATTTTGCTGTGAGTGCCTTCATTGATTTTTTCTCATCATATTGCTATTTTCTCCCCCAACTATGCAATCCTCTTGGTTTTTAGACGAGCTGTTATATATGCTAAAACTGATAATAAAATCATTGATATATGCTACTGTGCAAATCCTTCTGACCTCCGATAGATTATTCATGGCAATGGAGTTTATGCGCAAGAATTTTCAAAGCATCAAAAGAACGGAAGATTTACCTGCGAAAAGATTGAGGAAAAATCTCCTCTGAATAAGTGCGAGAAAGAAGTTCAAGCAATGGAAGACATTAAGTGCATATGAGGGAGTGAAAGAAGAGGTCACTCTTTGGCCGAATTCGAGCCAGAGGTCTTTTCAAAGCTTATTTCAAAGCCACCCTAGTAAAACAAAATAGGCTCGATGCACAGCAAGACCACAATGAAAGGAATAGGAGTGAGCGTGGTAGCGTGTTTGTTGCTTCAGCTTCAATTTCAATGCAAAATCGTAATGAATTTGTCTATTATAGTGAATAAGTTAGAATGTGTTTATGAGAATGTGGAGTGTGAAGGAGACATCGTATCTGAGTGCAGAATTAAACCAGAAGACTGGAGCCTGAGAATAAGGGAAACAATCTGCGAACGAGTGAAAGAGGAACAAAGAGCATTAAGGGAGATGTTCCCTTTTCAGGTTCTTTATTGATTTTATGTTCCATTTATCAATTCAAGTTTAGAAATTGTTAATTGTATTTGGTGCATGTTTTTGTGAGTGTATCTGTTTAAATTTTGTTTTTAAATAGAACGAATGTGGGGTCTGTTTTCTTTTATGGTAGTGGCATTTCAAATTAGTGTTGTTGGTATCGGGTAGGAAGAAATTTGATTTCTTACCATTCCTTGTAGAATGTTCATTCTCCATCCGACATCAAGCTCTATACGATCCTATATTTTTCCTTAATACGGTGTTCCCTTTTTCAAATTCTTGATAAATATTAACTTAGGGCCCGTTTGGTTGCACCCCATAACCGGGTTATGCAGCCCATAACCCGGTTATGGGGTGCAATTCCTTGTTTGGTGACCTCTAAATTGAATGCGAATATGGATTTACAAATCCCCATTTGTGCAAAAATGTGGATGTCCAAATTCTTGCTAAAGAGGTGGAATGACTTTCATCTCCATGGTTTTCATAGAGATTAAAGCCATTTTAACTTTGCCGTCAGGTCCAATGCACTCCAAGGTTTGCATGATTAAATTTTTTTATATATCTTGTCGGGTCCGGAGCACTGCGTCGATTTMACTGTTGGAATGTGGATTTACAAATCCATCTTCCAGGTCAACCAAACAGTCCCAAAAAATGAAAACCAGGGTTTGCATAACCAGGCTATGGATAACCATGATTTGTTTCATTTTCCAATTCCCCAACCAAACGGGCCCTTACTGAGCATGGAATTATAACCAACCCCGAGCTGTGAAATCTAATTTGCAAGCTTCAAAGTAAATTTACATTTGAGACGGGTCATTTATATATCCAATCCTTGAAGTGCAACCTCATTCAGCTTAGAATATAACAACTTGGCTTTCGTTTTGACAGGGATTGATAGCTGTTGATGATCCTCTTTTATTTTATTCCCAAATGCATGGCAATTAGGGATACCATATCACTAATATCAGCTACTAATATCAGCATTTGAATATTCTTTGTGTTTCCTTAATTCTTTTAAAATGAGCCGCCACTGATACATGTAAAAGTAAGTTTTCTTTCTCTAAAAGCACGTCATTTAAATCAGTAAATAAGAGAAACAGTAATTAAATTATGGTTTGGTTTATGGAGACAAACCTATTTTTCAATAGAATATGAACCTTATCTTGTCTAATACTCTCTCTCGAATAAAGTTTGAATTCATTAAATACTATCCTCTGATTGTAATCAGTGTATTGAGTATTGAACACAATGTGTAACGTCCAACACTGTCATATATTGTAATAATCCTTGAGGATTCTTCCTATGAAGATTGGACTATTCAATTAAAAACTCTTCTATTTTTTGTCCTATGAAGATTGGACTATTCAATTAAAAACTCTTCTATTTTTTGTTATAAGATAGATCAGATAACTATTTATTTTTATATTTAGCTTTCCACTTGATACTTTTCGAGTTGAATTGATGGAGAAATATGGCTTCAATCACCTTTTATAATTGCGATGTTAGTTATTCTGAACTCTTAGTAAGGATATAAATGACATATAGGTACATTGTTTCAAACCTATCAAGTTAGCATGTTCATATTTTTAAGCATAGGGAGACAAATCCAATGAGTGCTCCGTGGTCTTTTGAATGGAGACCAAATATGGGCATAATATCATTCCTTTATGCAAAGAGTGTGTTTAATCTAGTTGCAGAATTTGAATGTTCTTACATCTCACTGTCACACATTTATGAACTTTTGAGGATTGATTTGTTCTAGTCAAGAAATAAAAGTTCCTAGTTAAGAAATGTTATGAATCTTGGTTATTCCTTCTGCTATTTTTTTTAAAGTTCACAGGCTCTTACAAGGTGTTGTGAGTCGAAAACCCCTATTTTAAACACTAAATGCATAGATGAACATCTTGAGTTATGCTTGATTTTTCTATATGAGTTGGAATTGAGAACTTGAGGTGTGCTGTACTGATATTAGAAGGGTGATTCTTTCTATTGTATAACTATTCTTGGGCAACATGATAGTTTTATTATGTTTTGTTAGGAATATAATAACTTATGCATGACTTTGAGTATTTTTGTGGATTTGCATTTGGATTCCATGAAACCTATTTGATTGACCTATCTTATTTATGAAAGGATTATTATATATAGGAAATGTTTTGGATTCCTTGAGATACTTATAGTGTAATTCAAAGACAAAGATTATGATACTTCATGAATTTTAGTAATTCTCCATTGTAACATGGATTGCATGGTTACATTTTTGGAATAATCTCTTGTTGTTCTATATGAGATAGAAATGAGAACTTGTCAATGATTAGACTACATAGAGAACGATGTTTTCTTTTCTAATGTATTGGAATGCTTTTATTGTATTATATAAAGTTCATAAGTTTATATGCACCAATTGTATTACTCCTCTTAGTTTTTCTTGTTTATACTACCTCACGCTGGGCTGGGTATCTTTCATGTCAGGAAAGATTTTGGGAAACCGTAACTGCTTTATGGTAGGGTGAAAATGAACTCCTACAATATTCTCACCCTCATGTTTTGTGTGTAGCAGGTCTCTGAAGCTCCTGCAGGAAGGTCATCATGTATAGACTATTATGGATCTCTATATTGACCATTGATCTATTGTAATTATATTTCACTCTTATGGGAGTCAGTCTATGAGTCTTGTAATCTTTGTTTCTTAGTAACTTAAGATCTCATGTTTATTGCACTTTGATAGTTTGGTCGAAGTCACTTTTTTCTGTTATTAATTTGATGAGATTGTCAAATTCTGTTATATCTTTAATGTATTATGACATGTGATATATTGGGATGTTTTGACAGTTGGTCGATACTCTTCTTTATTATGGACTCTTGTGTTGCATAATCTGTTTGACATTTTTTGGTCGAACCTTGTTTTTATTTCTTTGAAGTTAAGGAAAAAATATTTGTTATGTCGACTTGTACAGTCAATGTTTGACTTAGTTGACCGACTCCCTTGTCTTGTGGATATTGCTGGTGTGGCACCTTTATCGAGGTCACAGTCCTTACATATGGTATCAGAGCTTTGGGTTCCACTCTAGGGCCTTGAATTTTCTATGCTTAATTGTGACCCTTAGTCATACAATTTGCAGAAGTCAACTAATGCTCAGTCTATGTACATAAGTGATAGTCCTATGTATTGATCATTAAGACTCCTAGTTATGGTTTCTCCTAACATAAAGGAGAGGATGACTTTTGTGTTGAGTTAAATAAGTGAAAAAATCACTTTCAAGACATTACCTCTTGTGTGTGTGTGTGTGTGTGTGTGTGTTTTTGGTTGTCAAAAAATTCTCCCAAAACTATAAATATGGAAATATTTCTGAAGTTCTTGAAAATGGTGTACTTTTGAGTGGTGTAATTATGTTTTCTCAAATTGGAACTATGGTGTGAGTAATGCACTTAAGGTTAAATGTCTATTTCTCTGCTTGTACGAAGCAAGGAAAGGCAATAAATCTCCATGATTTATTGGTGTAGTTACTTGATGATCAACTTTTACACTAAGGATATGAATATACATGCCAAAGATTGAGGCTAGGATGAAAGAAAATTATATTTGTATGTACGATATGGTGCAATGATACATTTTGCATGTGTGACGCAAGGTAAAAGAAATTAAATAATGAGGTAGGTCATTTGAGAAAAATACTATGGAACTATATTTTCATGAGATTCTTGGGAAAAGAACCTAACACATCATCCATTAAAAATTATATAAAAAAAACCATGAAATTTTTCAAAAGTAATTGCATGGAGCAAAGAAAAAAAAAAGAGAGAATTATCAATGTTATGTTACATAGACCAAAGGCATGTGTTTCTATATAGTGATGTAATCTTTGAGACATATGTTTTCCAAGTGTTTGGTATTATTCTTAAGCACACCTTGGATGCAAGGTGTCATGTAGCATATACTCCCTCCTTGTGGTTAGTGTTAGTCACTCTGTATATGTGGTTTGATTTTCAATTGGTTATGTTATTTTCAGCCTTGATGAACTTGAAAGTAATGAAGGGCTAGCTTGAAATTTTTAAGTTTCCTTGATACTATCTAGCCACCAAATTTTGTGTATTTATCGAATATGGTTCTTGTTCACATTTATTTCTTTATATTTTTTCTCATCTTTGTGATTTTAAGTTGAAGTTTGTGAACTATGGATTTGATATTTCTTATGATGTTGAGATGGCTAGGATGTGTATTTTATGTTTCTAGTCTTGTGATGTGAAGTGATGTTCTCTATCATATTCAGTGTGGAACATTGATAGAATGTATAAGGGATTAGATTGCAAAGAACATACCATTCTCATTCCTACCTTGCTTGAAATATGTTTTTATCACATGCACGAAAAGTTCAAGGTACATTACCATAAACATGATTATGAATATTAGATATGTAATGCAAGAAATAATTAGCATTGATGAATATGCTTGATGTGATTTTTTGATACTAAGAGGAGCAGTGCATGGATATTCTTCAGATGAAGGATTCTATGAGAAGGGTACATTTTATGACCCTAGTATAGTATTACCAACACATGAGTAATGATGCATGAGTAACTGCGTGAAATTATTATTGAGGTATTTAAACTTGATGTATTATTTTGATGCACTCAATGTTCGACAAGTAGGTCAACATCTCTTGATGAAATGGACTAGAAATTTTTTTTTTAATACACTATTGGTGTTCTTGACAGAATGGTCAACAACTCCTTCCTATGTATTATGTTTTACTTGGCCAGATGGCTCAAATTATGTGTTTTCCTAGGATGAATGAGATTGTTCATGATGAAAGGCATGATCCTTTGACTAGTTGACTTGTTGTGTGCTTTCCACTTATCTGTTTAATACATTATTGTATGAAAATAAATTATATGATATGCATGATTTGCATTGGAAAGGTTACCTTCTCGTGAGGGATGCTGAATGTGGACAAAACAGGGAAGGGTAGAAGTGATGTTTCCTTTTCCACTCTACCTTCTAGTAGAAATCTGGTATTAAAATACTTTGCCCAAACTTGTTTGCATATGTTTTCTTAAATATGTTGCCTATGTTTCATCTCCCTACAACATCCGTGATTATGTTCTACATTAGGAATATGTGCTTTGTATTTAGTTTTGCGGTTGCACCAGATACCCCCTACCTTTTGTATATTTT
This sequence comes from Thuja plicata, assembly GCA_018584345.1. Lineage (NCBI taxonomy): Eukaryota > Viridiplantae > Streptophyta > Pinopsida > Cupressales > Cupressaceae > Thuja > Thuja plicata. The sequence continues at coordinate 1,125,463 of MU223775.1, read as the reverse complement.
ATAGGCTGTAGGGTTGGGAATTTTGCAAGGAGGTAGAATCCCAAGGAAGTGTAAGGGTTTATGGTTGGGCAGAAAAATGTCTAAGCCAAACTCCCATCTCGAGATAGCTGATGGACAATCGTCTGAGGGCTTATGAGACACAGATTTTTAGAGGGATATTTGTCTGAGATCTTATGAGACAGGGTATTTTAGAGGGACATTTGTCCAAGGTCTTATGAGATAGGGATATATAGAGGAACATTGGTTTGAGGTCTTATGAGACATGGATCTATAGAGGGACAAATTGTCTGATGAAGCTTATGTATCTTTTTTCATGATTGACTTTAATGATCTTTATTCTGATGTATATTCTTTATGTATGACATACTTGATGCATTTGATTTTATGTAATAATGAATTATCATGATGTATTGAATACCTATGCCTGGATTAAGTACAACTATATGATGGAATTATGAATGCTTATTTATGTTAAGATATAACAGTTATTTGACTCATATTGTCTTAGAGCTGAAAACATATTTGTTATTATGTATTGAGTTAAAACTTCTTTATTAAGTACTATAGTGACAAGATGGGCATGAGGGCCTAGGTCACATAAATGGAAACTGGATCCACTAATCTTACAGGTGATTTTTCAGCATGCACAGCTGATTTTCTCACTTAGAGCATACCACATGTTCTAGATGGTATGTAAAATGAACATTTTAGTTATTTAAGATCAAGTTATGATCTAAATCTAAGTTGAGTTAAGAAATTATAATCTTTATATGATTATGTTGTCCCTTGATAATGAAATTTAAAATATTTTCTCCTTTTGAAGTATTGACATTGTGAATGAGCTAAAAGTATTGTGAGTGTAAACATATGAGTATGATAGGAAAATAATATGAATTATCCAATAATGTGGTAAATTCAATGGGATGCCGAGTTATGGTAAGGAAAGCACAGGTATGTGTGTGATTTTTTTGTGATTTTAAGGTATTATGCAGGTTCATTTATAAAAGCAATGAAATAAGGGCATGATAGAGTTTGTTTTGATTATGATAATAACATGAACTGATGCTTTGGTGTTGTTTATAGCTAGATTTATGGATTGATTATTTTCTCCTTATTGTTCTCTCATCCTGATGATGGATCACGGAGTGTGATCCGAAATGTTGATGCTTAAAAACACACACAATCAATCCAGAAATCTAGCTATAAACTCAATGGATTGTGGAAATCTGATCGATTTAATTTGGTGTTGTTCCTGTGAATATAATAGATGGAATGACACATCATAAGAAAGGGGAATATTTTCGGAGAGAGCTAGCCTAACCTTGCAAAAACTAGATGGTAGTAATGGAATCCACACACTCATTAGAATTTTTTGTGATGCTTGGTAACCAAGTTTTTATTTGGTGCTTTCTTTAAATGTGTGTGTACACTATCTTTACAAAAATGACTTGATGAACATGTATGTTACTTCTTTAAGAAAGTTTGAATGCATGGAGAATTGAAAAGTAGAGCATAATTTCCATAGCAAGTCCAAGCCATGATATTGCTATTAGGACAAATAATTCTCAGTGATTTTTGCATTCTTACACTATCCTAAATATTGTAAAAACAAAAGAAAAGATAGATTGAATTTAACAAATTCTTCTTCATATGTTTAAATTATTAAATATGACATGTTCCTATTGATGCATCAGGACGATTCATTATCTAAGGGGAGAAAGATGTCATAACCCAAAATTTGAGTAATTATTTGTTGACAAAAAAGAAAAATTGGAATTCAAATTTTATTATAAAAGTTAAAAATATCATTCACATATCTTACTTCTGGATATGAATGAAACCGTTTGGAGAAAATGGGGAAGTTAAGAGATAACTATTTTTATTTTTGGGCTGTTAGCTATTGGAATTGACTTTGCTGTGAGTGCCTTCGTTGATTTTTTCTCTTCATATTGCTATTTTCTCCCCCAACTATGCAATCCTCTTGATTTTTAGACCAGCTATTATATATGCTAAAACTAATAATAAAATCATCGTATATACTACTGTGCAAAGGCTTTTGACCTTCGATAGATTATTAATGGCAATGGAGTTTATGCCCAAGCATTTTTAGAGCATCAAAAGAATGAAAGATTTACCTGCGAAAAGATTTAGGACACATATCCTCTAAATCAGTGCGAGAAAGAAGTTCAAGAAATGGAAGACATTAAGTGCATAGGAGAGAGAAAAAGAAGAGGTGACTCTTTGGCGGAATTCAAACCAAAGGTCTTTTCAAAGCTTATTTCAAAGCCACACCAGTAAAACAAAATAGGCTCGACGCGCAGCAAGACCACAATGAAAGGAATAGGAGTGAGCGTGGTAGTGTATTTGTTGTTTCAGCTTCAATTAAAATGCCAAATCATAATGGGGTTGTCTATTACATTTGAATAAGTTAGAATGTATTTATGAGAATTTGGAGCACGAAGGAGACACCGTATATGAGTGCAAAATTAAACTAGAGCACTGGAGCCTGAGAATAAGGGAAACAATCTCTAAACAATTGAAAGAGGAACAAAGAGCATTAAGGGAGATGTTCCCTTTTCAGGTTCTTTATTGATTTTATGTTCCATTTATCAATTCAAATCTAGAAATTGTTTATTGTATTTGGTGTATGTTTTTGTGTGTGTATCTGTTTAAATTTTGTTTTTAAATAGAATGAATGTGGGGTCTATTTTCTTTTATGGTAGAGGCATTTCAAATTAATGTTGTTTGTATCAGGTAGGAAGAAATTTGATTTCTTACCATTCCTTGTAGAATGTTCATTCTCCAACCGGTATCAAGCTCTATATGAGCCGATCTTTTTCCTTAATACGGTGTTCCCTTTTTCAAATTATTGATAAATATTAACTTACAAAGCATGGAATTATAACTTAATTCTTTTAAAAGGAGCCGCCAATGATACATGTATGAGTAAGTTTTCTTTCTCTAAAAGCATATCATTTAAATAAGTAAATGAGAGAAATGGTAATTAAATTATGGTATGGTTTATGGAGACAAACATATTGTTTAATAGAATCTGAAACTTTCCTTGTCTTATACTCTCTCTCTGATAAATTTTGAATTCATTAAACACTATCCTCTAATTATAATCAATGTATTGAGTATTGACCAGAATGCGTAACGTCCAACACTATCATTTATTGTAATAATCCTTGAGGATTCTTCCTATGAAGATTGGATTATTCAATTAAAAACTCTTCTATTTTTTTTTATAAGATAAATCAAATAACTATTTCCTTTTATATTTAGCTTTCCACTTGATACTTTTCGAGCTGAATTGAAGGAGAAATATGGCTTCAATCACCTTTAATAACTGCGATGTTAGTTATTCTAAACTCTTGGTAAAGATATAAATGGCATATAGGTACATTGTTTCAAACCTATCAAGTTAGCATGTTCATAATTTTAACCATAGGGAGACAAAGCCAATGAGTGTTTTGTGGTCTTTTAAATGGAGACCAAATATGGGCATAATACCATTCCTTTATGCAAAGAGTGTGTTTAATCTACTTGCAGAATTTGAATGTTCTTACATCAGACTATCACATATTTATAAACTTTTGAGGATTTATTTGTTCCAGTCAAGAAATAAAAGTTCCTAGTTATGAAATGTTATGAATCTTGGTTACTCCTTCTGCCATTTTTTTAAAATCCCATAGGGTTTTACAAAGTGTTGTGAGTCACAAACCCCAATTTTAAACACTAAATGGATAGATGAACATCTTGAGTTATCTTTCACTTTTCTATATGAGTTGGAATTGAAAACTTAAGGTGTTCTATACTAATGTTAAAAGGGTGATGATTTCTATTGTATAACTATTCTTGGGCAACATGATAGCTTTTATTATCTTGTGTTAGGACTATGAAAAATTCTGCTTGAATTTGAGTATTTTTGTGGATTTGCATTTGGATTCCATGAAATCTGTTTGATTTACCTATCTTAGTTATGAAATAATTATTCTATATAGGAAATGTTTTGGATTCCTTGAGATACTTATATGTGTAATTCAAAGACAAATATTTTGATGCTTCATGAGTTTCGGTAATTCTCCATTGTAACATGGATTGCACAGTTACATTTTTGGAATGTTCTCTTGTTGTTCTATATGAGATAGAAATGATAAATTGTCAATGATTAGACTACATAGAGAAGGATGTTTTCTTTGCTAAGGCATTGGAATGCTTTTATAGTATTATATAAAGCTTGTAAGTTTATATGCACCAATTCTATTACTCCTCTCAGTTTTGCTTGTTTGGACTATATCACACTCGGTTAGGTATCTTTCATGCCAGGAAAGATTCTGGGGAAGTGTAACTGCTTTGTGGTAGGGTGGAAACACACTCCTGCAATATTCTCGCCGTCATGTTTTGTGTGTAGCAAGTCTCTGGAGCTCCTCCGGGAAGGTCATCATGTATAGCCTATTATGGATCTTTGTATTGACCATTGATCTATTGTAATTATATTACACTCTTATGGCACTCAGTCGATGACTCTTGTAATATTTGTTTTTTTAGTAAGTTAAGATCTCATGTTTATTGCACTTCGATAGTTTGGTTGAAGTCCCTCTTTTGCTTTTATTAATTCAACAAGTTGGTCGAATTCTGTTATATGTTTAATGTATTATGACATGTGATATATTGGGGTGTTTTGACAGTTGGTCGATACTCTTCTTTATTATGGACTCTTGTGTCGCATAATCTATTTTTCTTTCTTTGAAGTTAAGGAAAAATCATTTGTTATGTCGACTTGTACAGTTGATGTTTGACTTAGTTGACTAACTCCCTTGTCTTACAGATATTACTGATGTGGCACCTTTGTCGAGGTCGCAGTCCTTATAGATTATTATAAGGAATTAGTTTGAATTTGCATGCAATCAAAACCCACAACCATTTGACTCTTGATAATTAAAGAGGGTATCAATCGAATGCAGAAAAAACAGAGTGATTTATACGTGAAGTGGCTTTAAAAAAGAATCTTCACTAAATGCAAAGTGATTGTGTGAATCGTACCAGCCATTGTGATGCTTTTGCATAATAAAAAATAATTTTATAACAACACTTTTGAAAGCAAAATAATTGTTTGAAAATACAGAGTGCTGGTCATTTTTGACTGGTGGCTGAGAAGACCATGCCTATTCTACGAAAGTGTGTATTCATAGCTTAGGTCATTCAATGTCATATATGGATGTATATAAGAGTGTTTGGTGCATATTTGTCACAACAATCCTCTCAGACTGTAATTTCTTACCTCACCAACTCAATGGCTGAATTTTTCAAGATTACTCTACTTGTTCTTACGTTGTTGCTACCTACTACAATAGGTATGTCCATATCTTAATTCTTCACTGAAGTTACATTTCTTTAATGGAAAATACTGCCAAGGATTTCGCTCATGATTTTCTCTTCAGCTGTATGGGTTTTCAATAAGGTTTCCAAAATTGGTACTTGATAATCTTTTAGATTAGATTGTGTAGGAATTGTTTACTTTGTATATGTTTTCAAATTTTGGTTGTTTTATAATTTAACAGAGATTCATCTCCTTGTGTGTATCTAGTCATCTTTGTTGTTATAAATACCTATATTGCTGTTACTAAATGACAATATATTTCAGGTGCAAATTTGATCTTGTTTAGAAATTACATTGGGTCCGAGTTCAAAAAGATCAAATTTTCTGACTTGCCAATCAATTCCAGCATGCAGTTTCATTTCATTCTATCTATCGCTATCAACTACACCCCGTCGGGAAGTGCTCCTACAAACAGGAAGTTCAACATTTTCTGGAATAACAACAATCTCAGCCCGAGCACTGTGCAGGCCATCAAAGCCAAGCATAAGAACGTCAAAGTTGTCGTCAGCTTAGGTGGGAACTATGTGGGAAGTGGCAATGTCCATTTTACCCCATCGTTTGTTTCATCGTGGGTGAAAAACATCATTTCTTTGCTCACCATCATAATCCAACAATACCATCATGACGACATCGACATCGACTACGAGCATTTCAACTTTACCAATCCCAATACATTTGCAGAGTGCATTGGACAATTAATCACACAATTAAAGAGGAACAAAGTCATCTCCTTCACCTCCATTGTTCCCTTCGACGACCCTCCTGTGCAATCCCATTACACTGCACTTTGGAATAAGTATGGAAAATCAATTGACTATGTGAATTTCCAGTTCTATGCCTACGACTCGAGCACCACCGTGTCACAGTTCGTGAACCATTTCAAAAATCAATTGCATCGTTATACCGGCAGTCAAATTCTGACTAGTTTTGTGATGGAGGAAAGTGGAGGGTTGTCGCCTACCAATAGATTCTTTGATACTTGCAGAAAGCTTAGAGACTCTAGCAATCTCCATGGCATCTTTTTATGGACTGCAGACACGTCACGGTCTAATGGCTTCAAATACGAAAAACAATCCCAGGGTGTCCTACTAGGGTTCTGATTTACTTCACGGTCTAATGGCCATGATAAATGTTATATTTTAGATTTAGAACTTTCATTGGGCACTGTTGTTCTTGGTGGTTCTTAAACAACATACATCAAGGAATAAATTAAGCTCATAAAAAGTTAGTCAATTTTGATTATTCAATTCTTTTAGTCTAGGAGTCGGCCATTAGTATGTTGTTTAAGTCTTTTAGTTATTTTCTAAAAAATGTAGTTTTTTGTTTTATCTATAAGAGTTAGAAGAAAAAATTCTATATTGAGATGAATCATGATGAAATAGAAATTGAATAAATAAAAGATATCAATTTAGGTTCTTGTGTCTAATTTCAAATCTATAATATAATAATAATTTTTGGAACATATAAATTATATTGTCTTTTTATTTTATTTATTTTCCTCACGTAATTCTCTGCATATTTAATTCTTACATATTGCTAACATTTTTTTGGATTAAAGCAAAATCGGGTTTTGAAGGAACATTACAACCCTTTACAACAAAATGAAAGTGATGGGGAGCTCCCACTCTTAGAGATTTCTTGTTCTCTCCTGACCTTCTCTTTGTCATCCTTAGGGTTTCAATCACTACCCTAACTATAGGATTTCTCTATGATCCTCCAACACCTTAGGAGCACTCCAACAAGTTCAAATTCTTCTCTAGATCCTTCTCCATAAGCCTCCAATTCATGGCTTGTCTTGGAATTCTACTTCCCCAACTAACTCATCTTCTTCTAGATTGGATTCTTGATTTATTTTACGTCCCCTCCAATTACCCCAGACCCAAACTTTTGGATCTTTCACCCTATTTCCAAACGGGTTAAAGATTTCTAGTTTTCTAGGCCTTGTAGCGTTTTTAGGCCTATTAGCCCTCGTAAACACTAAAAATGTGGATTTCCTCCCAAAATACTTTAATACCCCTAAAATCTACTTACATATTCCTTTTTTTTTTCATAGGCTTAAATATTTTCTAGGTCTCAAATTCCCATCGTGTCCGTACAATGGACTTTCACAAAACCCCTAAAATTGAGGGTTTCTAGGGCATGAACATTGGTTTGGTTTCTTGGCTTTCTTTATCTACTCTAACCACCTCCTATGAACTTATCCTTCCATCAACATGTCTATATTACATGCCCCTACACTCCTCTACCATTGATTGGCAAACATCAATCACCAAGCAATCATCATTGCCTCTGTTCAGTTCAGTTACCCTAGCCAAAATAACCAGTACTCGCCTAGGGCCCAAATTTTATCATGTCTTCCCTGCACACACACATTCCACACACTAAAATTAAATTTTACATACAAGGCCTTACTTTATTCCAAGTGGTCATAAGACTTTGGACCATGGGAACTCCAAGAAAAGCCATTATTTACATGATTGGTTCTAAATTGCGTAGTGAACTAATGAAACCTAAATAATTTATAAAATGCTAACCAGTATTAACAAATGATCAAATCAATGCCACAAAGACTAATGAAATAACACAATAAACATTCTCAATGCATTAATTCAACCCATTCAATCCATTAAGGTATTGGATGATGGTTATTTCTACAAATACAATGCAAAATCCTACTTCTCCATAATTAGTCTATATAAAATGAATTCCAACTATCAGTTTAGGGTTTGTTCCACCATATATATCCTATTCCCACATATATAAATCTTCATGTCACGATTTGGGCATAATTAAATCTAATTCCTAAAAACTAGGAAATGTTGTCATGATAACTTTGCAAAGTTGTCACAACAACTTTTACAACTTTTGTCAAAATGACATTCTATCAACTTCAATGGCTCGATTTGGTCTCAAAACTTACCAAATGACCCTTAAACACTTAAGAAAATTAAAAACATGAAAATCACCTGATTTTGGAGTTTTGGTCAACCTTTTGACCTTTTGGTTGACTTCTAGGGATATAGACCCCTAGATGCAACTTGACTCAACAAGTATCAAACCCTAATCACTAATAACCCTAAACACACCTTAAACACACTTGGGACTTTATAACATAGTTCTTATTCACTAATGGTTAGCCAAACCAACCTATAATCCAAAATGACTAACAAGATCTTTCAAAGACCTTAGGGTTCTCCTGCACCATCCTCCCCCAGCAACAAACAAGTTAAGGTACCTATGGTGATAGGAACTCCTCATTGATGTCATTTTTTTTGAAGTCACTCTCAGCTATCCAAGTTCCTTCTGACTCAGGTTTCTACCTCCACTTCACTAGATGTTCCATATAGACCTTATGTCCAGTCTATTTCTTCACTCTTGAATCCAATATCCTTTCAGGTTGTGGCTTGATTTGATCCAGAGTCTTGAATTCTCCCAAATCCTTATTCACTTTAGTACTATACTATACCTCATCCATCTCTAGCCCTTTATACTTTATCAAGTCCTTCACATTGAAGATTGGAGAAATTGACATCTCCTTGTGTAGCTCCACCTTATAGGGATTAGGTCCATACTTGGCCAACACCTTTCAAGGCCCAATCCTTTTCATCTGCAACTTACTAGGTATCCCCTTTTGTAGTCTTTCCTTATTCAAAAACACCATTACTAGATCACCCAATTCAAATTGCAGATCTCTTCTTCCCTCATCTCTCTTAGATTTCAATTTCTGATTGGCCACCATTAATGTCCTCCTCACCTATACATGTACCTCTCTCATTGACAGAGAGAAATCATTAGCATGACCACTGAATCTTTCATAACCATGTAGGTCTCTCAACTCAAGTACACCCCTAGGGTGTAACCCATAAATAATCTCAAATGGGCTCTTACCTGTGGTCTAATTTGTACTACATTATAGGCAAATTCTGCCTGAGGTATCACTTTCTCCCAACTTTGGACATATTCTTTGGTTAAACATCTCAAAATATTTCCAAGGACCCTGTTGATCACCTCTGTCTGGCCATCCATTTGAGGATGATAAGCTGAGCTATGTGACAAGTTGGTTCCAAGCCTCCTTCAAAGTGTCTTCTAGAAATGTCCCATAAACTTCACATCTTTGTCTGCAACTATGCTTGTTGGCAAGCCATGTATCCTCACTATATCTTTAAAGAACAAATGGGCAATATGGATAGCATCATGTGTTGTCTTTCATGGGAAAAAATGGCTCATCTTACTAAACATGTCTACTACCATAAACACACTGTCTAAACCAGTATGTGTCCTAGGTAGTCCCACAATGAAATCCCTACTGATGGAATCCCATGGTCTACTTGGGATGGGAAATGGCTGATCTAAGCCTGCATTTGATGAAGTTCCTTTTGCCCTTTGGCATACCCCACAGTGCTCTATATATCTCCTTATATCCCTCTACATTTTTGGCCACAATAAAATCTCTCCACAAGATCCAAGGTCTTGTTCAATCAGAAGTGTCCACTTAAGCTCCCATTATGCTTTTCTTGTATAAGGTTCTCCCTCATGGATCCCCTTGGCACACATAACTATTTCCCTTTGAATAAAAATCCATTTTGAAGAGTATAATCAACATACTCACTATGAAAGTGATTCTCAAATTCTTTTCACAGCTTGTAGATAACTGAGAAGTCTATATCTCCTTCATAAAGGTCTTCAAACCCTTCTACCCCTATACTCTACAACTAAATCTCCTATATTGTAAGCATCATTCTACTAAGGGCATCTGTAACTTTGTTTTACACCCCATTTTTATACTTAATAGTGAAGGTGTATGACTACAAAAACTCCATCCATTTGATTGCGTCAAACAAAGTTTGTCTTTAATATTGATGTAACTCAATGCTTGGTTATCTGTAAAGACAACAAACTCTTTAGGAAATAAATAATGCCTCCATTTCTTAAGGTTTGTACAAGATCATATAGCTCCAAGTCATAAGAAGAGTAGCTATACTTTGCCTCATTCAATCTCTCACTGAAGAATGCCATAGGCCTAACTTCTCGGCTTAAGACAGTCTCCATTGCTATGCTTCTTGCATCACACTCTACTATGAAAGGTTTATCAAACCTTGGTAAAAAAAATATAGGTTGAGTGGCTTCTTTTCTTTTCAACCTTTCAAACCCCTCATTACCTACCTTGGTCCATACAAATTTTGTTTTTAACCCTCCTTTAATGGTCTCTAGTACTGGAGCACAAATTTTGTTGTATCTCCTATTGAACTTCCTATAGAATTGGGATAACCCATGGAAGTTCCTAACTTCAGTCCTTATCTCAGGAGTAGGCCAATTCAATATGGCCTCTACTTTGTCCTTATCCATTTTAAAGTCACCTTGGGAAATTACAAATCATAGGTAGACTAGTTTCTCCTTCATGAACTAACTCTTTTCAAGATTAATGGTGAGCTTTTCCTCCTACAACCACCTAAACACTAACTCCAAGTGCTTCACATGATCCTCCTTTGTCTTGCTAAATATCAGGATGTCAAGTAAATAGAAAACCAAAAACACACCTATTTAGTCTTTCAAGACCTCACTCATCACCCTCATAAAGGTAGTAGGTGCATTCGTAAGCCCAAAGGGCATAGCTAACCATTCATATAACCCCTCTAGAGTCTTAAAGGCTGACTTCCACTCATCACCTTCTTTCATCCTAATTTGGTAGTAACCACTTTTCAAATCAATTTTAGAAAAGAACTTAGCACCCCCTAAAGAATCCATCATATCTTCTATCCTAGGAATAGGAAATCTATATTGAATATTGGTCCTATTTATTGACCTACAATTAGTACACATCCTCCACTTACATCCCTTCTTAGGAGCCAACACCACTGGGACAGCAGATGGGCTTATGCTATTTCTGATCAACCCTTGGTCCAAAAGTTCTTGTACTTCCCTAGATATCTCCTTTTTTTTCTCTAGGGCCATTTTATATGCAGCATTGTTTGGCAAGGATGCTCCTAGTAAAAAGTCAATTTGATGACTTATCTCCCTCTTGGGTGGTAGTGTAGCTAGTGTACCCTCACATATTATGTCTTTGAACTGATCCAAGAGTTCTTTCACTTCCTTTGGCATAGGTGCTTGCTTATGAGTCTCCTCCTCCTTTGGCTTTAACATGATTGCATAGCCAACTCCTTCCTCTTTCATATCCCTTAGGAATTCCTTCCCACTCATCAACAATGTACTAGATTTTGTCTCCTCCACCATGTCATCCTCTAGCAGAGACTGAATTTTGAAACTTACCTCATTTTTCTTGAAGGAGTACTTGTTTTCTTTCCCATTATGGATAGCTTCCATATCATACTACCATGGTCTTCCAAGTAACATATGTCATGCATCCATTGGAAACACATCACAAAGTATCTTATCCTGATACTTGCCAATGGTAAAATCTACCCACACTTGCTCATTTACCAAGATGTTTTTCCCCTTGTTCAAACATGTAACTTTATAGGGACATGCAGCTGGAATCTTGATGAGTTTCAACTTCTCTACTGCCTCCTCAAATATAACATTATCTGTGGACCCTGAATCAATGATAACTTTGCACACTTTCCCCAATATCTTGCATTTGACACTAAAAAGAGCCCTTCTCTTCTTATGTTCATCTTTGGTGGGTGTCTTGATCAAAATTCTTCACAACATGAGGTGTTCTCCTTTCTCTAAATCTAGACTAACCTTTTATTGTTTAGAGAAATCCTCTTCTTGGACATAGGCTATCTTCTTCTCTCCTTGTGAATCTGAGGGTTTGTCACGGCATCTATATGTAGGGTACCCCAATTGTCCACAGTTCTAGCATTTTATGGAAGAAAAATGAGAACTTCTCCCAAAACCCCCTGATCTTCCTCTTCCACTGTTATAATATCATCTTCCTCCATTGTATCCACCCCTATTTCCTTATTCATGTCATTGCTTTGTATATCTAGAGTCACCTTGACTCCTACTGTCATTTTCTCTTCCACTTGTACCTCCTCTATGGCCACCTCTATTGTCTCTACCCTTTCCTCTCCCTCTGGAGTTAGAATCTTGTTTCTTTCTAAGTTTCTCTTCCACTTTTAAAGCCATTTGAAAACAAATATGAATGGAAGTTAGGGTAACAAGACTGAGTTCTTTTATATTCCACCTTAATCCATTAAGGTATCAAGAAACCTTGATGCTCTATGTCTCCTATATCCTTGATCTAAGACAGAGTTTTTGAAATTCCTAAGTGTATGATGGCATGTCTAGATCCTTTTGCCTAAGGTTCTATCTCTTCTTGTGTAGCTGAATGTCATAGTCTTCTGGAAGGTAGTTCTCCTTCACTTTTTCCACCATTGATTTCCAATTTTCTATGGTCTTCTTGCCCTCTTTGTCCCTTTCTTCCTGGAGAAACTTCCACCATGTGAGCGTTGTGTGCTAAAATGTTGACACACTTCTATGAATCATTCCATCCAAGGTTTCTCAAGAATGAGGCATCAAATATCGATCCATAGCTCTCTTTTCATACAGTGCAAAGGTGTGTAATGGAGGCCCTCAGATTGACCTAGTTAGTGCCTATGTAAGTACACCATGAAACAAGAGATTCAAATGCATGAAAATGAGCTTTACTCTATATGATTACAATGCATGAAAGAAAATTAATCTAAATGATAACAATGCATGATTAATCTATGAAAGGAAATACAAATGCAAGTTTAATCTATGAAAATAAACATGAATCTAATCTACATTAGTAGCCATGAATGCAAGAAGAAGAAGACAAGAAGAGAGAAGTTGCAATATCCAAGCTCAAGTGCTCAAATCCTCCTCCAAAATTGCTCTCCAAACCTGCAGCATAACAATACTATGAAAACCTAATATTAAAATGAGAAGGAGAGATTTCATTTTAAAAAGCAATGGACGGTTGAGATTAAGAGGCAAAAATCAAAGGGTTTGATTAAGAGGCAAAAAATCCCACCACTTAGGAGGATGTGAAGAAAAAGGGAATTTTATTTAATTTTCATTTAATTTATTGCCTTTTTCATCAAATAAAGTACTTTAAGTGGGGAATTTTATTTATTTAATTAAAAGAGGGGTTTTCTTTCAATTAAATAAATTAGAAGAATTTTATTTAAATAAATGGGGGAAATTGAATTTAATTAAATAAGAGGAATTTTATTTAATTAAAAGGGAGATTAAATCTTTTAATTAAATAAGATAAATTTTATTTAATTAAAAATAAAATTAAATCTTTTAATTAGATAAAAAATGATCAAACCTTAGGAAATATTGGAATAATTGAATAATTGAATTAATTAAAATTTGATCAAGGAAATTGATTTGAATTGAAAATGTTGCAAAGCATTGATTCAGGAATTGATAAAATGATAAAATGGGGCCCAAAGTCTAGGCGACCATTTTAGGGTGCATACATTTGCCCCTCTTTAACTAATGTGTGGTCAACTTGGGAACACATGTAGTCAAAGAATGCAGTTGAAGTGTGAGGTCGACTTGGGATCACAAAACAACTCAGATGTGTGGTCGATTTAGGAACACATTAGGACAAAAATAAGCACAATTGAAAAAGACAAAGTCAACACCGAAATAAGTAATTGACATGTCAGAGATAAGAATCTCAAGAAAGACTGATATAATTGGTAAAGTTGTATCAAATATTGAAGTTTGATAGGTACTACCCACTCGTGATCAAAATTGAAATGAGATAGAGGAGAAATAACAAATTCATAAATTTTGATCAAATCGAACTAAAGATAAGGTTCTTGATGGAAGATGAAAGATATAATGATCACAGAACTAAGGTATAACATCAAGCATGAAAGATTATGCCCCAAGATTGAATTAGAAGAAGAAGAAGAAGAAGAAGAAGAAGAAGAAGTGGGGTGAAAGCGAATGGAAGATAGAAGTTTGGAAGAAGTGGAAATAAATAGAGAGAAGATATAGAATTCGCCTCAAAATCAATCAACTGTGTAAGATAGAGAATTTCAATTGAGATCACGAAAGAAGATAAGGAAATGAAGATCAGAATGTGACCAGAGTTGATTAAAAGTCCACAAGAAAGCTGAAGGAAAACCTCAAACTCATAATGCAGCCTAAAAATGCAAACTAACATGAAGTCTAACAATGTAAGCTACATGAAAATGCAAAGGTGCACTTGCAATAGAGAAACAAACATAGGATCTTGTGTTCATCTTTCATAAGAGAATATAAAGGAACTTATTTTCATCATTGGGCCATTATTTACGGACATCGAAAAATCACACAGTCATCACTAGTCACAAGTGCAACCATGAAGATATGAATGTGATTTATATCAGATTGGAATGTGGAAAGATTCTAACATAAGCATCAAAGAAATAAAGGTCAAGATGACTATGATGTTAGCTTACCCAATTTAATATAGCAAAACTATGCTCACATCAAAGCATAGAGGTCAGGATGACCAGCAGAATGATTGTGCAAAAATAGTGAAGCATAAAGTAGGAAACAAATAAAAACATGTTCCATGCCCCAAGTCCTCTAGCTATGCATCACAGAGAGACTTATTAGACAAGGACACTCAAAAAAAATCAATAACACTCAACACACAAAGAAAAGATCATGACATAGCTCAAGCATTAAGTGTTGCGTTTAAAAATTTAAGTGTGTTGACTGATATTGAGTTTCAATGATAAGGATTGAATGCTTGCAGGCAGGTAAGATCACATGACAAAATGGGGTAAGACCAAACTGATAAGTGTTGAAAAACACTCAATGTCAGGGGTTGTATTGAAAAATACTGTTGGGGTGGTGTTGAAAAATGCCATTTGTGAGATGTCCTAAAGACTAACGCATCCAAGAGACCAAAGCTAACATATTTATGCCCCCTAGACAAAGACAAAGACCAATTATAGACCAAGGCAACAAGGACAAGGCATGATGGAGAAAGGCTAAGTGTCGAGGACACATGCTAAGAAATAGGGGTGCAAAGGCCTCAAGTACCGCCTATTTCCAAGTTTTCACCACTTGGATTTTATTACAATTTTTTTCTCTTTCATTTTTTTCTTTTTTTTTTTCATTTTTCAGGACTTTTTATAATTTTTTTGAATTTTTGCTACCAAGGCGCCTATTTCCAGGTTTTCACCAAGGCACTTTTTTTTTTTGTATTTTTGGAATATATAATGATTTTTGAGATACATCAAAGCTCCTATTGCTGCGTTTTCACAAAGATGATCATTTTTTCAGGGCATTTTCTAATTTTTAGAATTTTTGACAATATATCATTTTTTAGATTTTTTTTTAGGATCAATAAATATGTACAAAAGGATTCCCCCAGATAGAATGGGCATCAAACTCCCAAGAAAGATCAAATTGCACATCCCAATGTTTAGCAAGGTGGAGGACAGGAGGGATTAGCAAGCTGGTGGAAGAGATGGAAGACAGGAGAATGAAGGGAACAAATCCTCAAAGGAAAACTCCTAAAGAGTACCCAAGCTAGGGAAAAAGAAGCACATGTAAAGCACATTTGGAGAAGCAATCAAAGGTGAGCATAGGATAAGTCACAAAAGCGTAATGCAGGAGCAGGAAAGGATGTAGTCTAAAGGAGTAGACATGTCAAGAGGCTTCATAACACCGTGTTTTACTCTTTTTTTTTAGATCAAGACCAAAGGGGAAAAGGATAGTGATAGGAAAAAATGAATGGAGGAAGATAGATATAAAGGCTAAACATGAAAGAAATGAAAGCAAGATCATCATAAGATAGCCCAAATGTTTGTGTATAGATCAACATTGTCAAGATCAAAGAGAGAATATAGAATGGATGAAAGATGTAGAAGAACTACGCATGATGCCTGATTGCCAGGTTTTCATCACAATACTTATCTAAGGTGCCACAACGAAGTGTTTTTCACCATAGGACAAATTTATTTCTCTTTAATTTTATTTTTTTTTTAATTTTTTTGAAATTTTTTTTTTTTGGAAGAAGGCAAGCTTTTTAGATAATGCTCCTTGAAAGGAGAAACCATAATATGCCAAGGATTCAAAATGATATGCTCAAAGATGCTGATAGGGAAAGGAAGATGAAAGAGAAAATGGAGGATAAGGTTTTATGCAAAGCAGGTGAGGTTGGAAGATAGGAGGAATAGACAAATGAGGAAAAATGATAGAAGATAGAAGGATAGTGAATGGAAGGATTTTGAAAGGGTATACGGAAAGGAAGGCAAGATCAATGTCAATACACACCTTGAAGGGTGGCGAGAGGATAGAGGAAATGTGAATGAAAGAATACGTGAAGGAATATGGTGAATGGATAGTAGAGGTTGTGGTTTAGGCGCATGGAATGAAAGAATGTTTTTGGAAGAAGATGAAGTGGAAGCTTGAATGTCAACTTCACGTGTTTCTCAACATGAGACTCTTTCAAGAGAGACTTTGGAATCCATATAGTTGTAGGCTTTTCATTTATTTTTGATGATTTAGAGAGAATATCTTCAATGTTGGATTTTGGAACCCATACTTGTCTTGTAGTTTTCTTCTTAGATATATCTTTTGACTTTATTCCCCCATTTTGATTAGAGGAGACATGGTGGTCTTATTTTTTAGATGGATTCTTGTATTGCTTCTTTTTCTTGTATTGAACATTCAAGTTTCTTCCAAAAGTTTTGGGACTTGTGGAGGAAGAAGAAGAATATGATTGGTTTAGATGGGTGGATGGATGAAAAGGATTCAAGGGTATGCATCTATGTTGATCTTGAGGAAAGATAGGAGATGGAGGGACGTAAGGACCCAAGATGGATGGTGAATTAGGAGGATTAGGAGGGGAAAGTGAAGGGACATAAGGACCCAAGATGGAAGGAAAATGTGAAGCCCTTAGTATTGGTGGAGGAGGTCCAAGGATAGATGTGGAAGACGCAAAAGGATAATCAATAAGTTCATCGACATGTATATGACAACCAAGGACATCAGCATCTTTAGAGTGAGCATTAGGATTTTCAATAGAATCTTGAACATCTTGTATAGGAGCTCCTTCTTTGATAGGATTGTTCGAAGCTTGAAAAGACTTAGGAAGAGTAGAAAGTGGAAGAAAACATAGAGTGGTAGAACAAGAAGATGGAATACTTTGATCTTGAAAAGGATCTTTGGATAGCATAAGCGCATAATGTTCCTCTTGATTTTTAATAGGCTTAATATTGGAAATAACAACACCATTTTTAATAACCTTAATGGAAGTATCATCTTTGGAAAGTGCAAGTGGGGTAAGGTTATTTTGATTGTCAATAAGCTCAATAGTGTAAGTATTAACTTGATCTTGCTTAGGACAAGACTCAAGACATGGTGGAATGAATGAGAAAGGGTGTAAGGGATCAAAAGAACCATGAGACAAATAGGACACATCATAAAGAGGATTGGATGACATGGAGGTTTTTTGATCTTGATCTTTCTTTATGTTATTTTCTTTATCATTTTTAGAGTCCTCTTGACATGGAGCCACTTCTAAGGACAAGGGAGCATGTTGCAATTGTATGGGAGACTTGTGAAGAGATGATGAAGGATTAGATGAAGTAGGCATTATAGCAGATAAAGTCTTAGGCTCGTTAGGTTTAGCACTATTGAAAGTATTTGTAGCCAAGTGAAGGTTAGCTTGAGTTTCTTTAAGAGGTAGCCCTTGAGGATAACTATAGGGAACTACATGAAAAGTATTAGGACTTTTATTAGATGAAGGATTTGTGGAAGGTTTGGAAACTTTAGGAGATGTATGAGTATTGGAAGAAGTAGAGGATGGAAGGGAGCCATCACAAAACAAAGATTTATCATTAACATGATCTTTCTTGAGAGTGCAATATTTATCTTCAGAATGAGAACTGATCTTAGAGGAGCTATGATCGTAGTAGCTACATTTATAATTAGCACGGAAAGCTTTCTCTTCCTCAAATTCATCATCAAAGTATTGTTCATAAAAATCATCAATTTCTCTTTCAAAATTAGAATCATATGGATCACCATCACGATCTATCCAATAGGATGACCCTTTAGTAAGAACAAGCACATGAGGAGGAGGACCCTTAGGAATAGAAGTGTCATAAACATTTCTATGTATTTCATCATAATAATCATCATCAAAATAGACATCAAAGTCATCAAAGGCATAATAGCTGGGATCATCAAAGTCATCAAAGATGGGCATCTCATTCTTCATGGAAGAGGTATCACAAGGATTATCACGTTGCTCATTATGGTATGCATTTTGAAGAGAATCATAAATCTTGGAAGAAGTAGAAGAAGATTGAGATCGTGAAGAAGAAGGATGTGAAGACCTAGTGGAAGAAGAATATTTGGATGATGAGGAATGATGAGAAGTATTAGAAGATGAAAGATGTTTAGAAGAAGGAGATCGTAACATGATCATGTCAATGATTCTGGCAAATACGTCTAATTCATTCAATTTTTGTCTTATTTTTTCTATGGATTCATTACTCATGTAACATTTAGAAGGATCATTGGAGAAACAATATGTCATGAATTGATAAATGAGTTTGATATCATCCATTGTCAAGAGATCTTTCCTAAGAAGATAACGGAGATCCATGGTTCTAGAAGAGGAGGAATCAAGAGGAGATGAATAGAAGAAGATAGACTAGATAATCAGAGGAAAAGAAGAAAGAAGACGTAAAGATCTTAGGAAGAAGAGGAAGAAGCATGAAAAAAGAAGAGAAGAATGGAAATGGAAGGCTAGGAAGACATGGGAGATGTGGAATAAAGAAGACCAAGAGTCATTTTGTGCAATTTCATATCATTTACGTTCATTGGGATGTTGAGCAACATGTCATAACACTCTTTGGGGAGATACATTGAAGTTTTTATCACTCGGGAACTTAGATTTGTTCAATTTAATTAACCAACTAGATGCATTAACAAATTTTTTCATGAATCAGGCACGCAAGACAACAATCAGGGAGTTCAAGCAATCAATTGTCTTCAAACAATGAGCAAGGGATAAAGCAACCTTGCACATGAACATAGATAGTGTCATAGTATTTCTACTCCACAAGAATGCTACTTGTGTATGTTCTCAAAATGTTTTCCAATCACGCACATAGTCCTAGAGAATAAAAAGTTGGTTGCACTATGGTTCTTAGTAATGGCTTGACTCTGCAACTTTTGTAATCTCAAGTGGGTGAAATCCAATTCTGGCGCACCGAGGCTTTGACGCAGTTTGATAATTTAATCAATCAGGAGCTGCTAAGGAGATTTGACAACCCACAAGAAACTACACCCATGAAGATTTCTTCCACAAGGACATTTATATAGTGGTTGTCACTACCATGGTGAAAATGGATATTACCACTTGAGGTTTCGTCCACATGGTTGACCCAATAAAGGGAATGTCCACTACGGTTAACCTGCTCTAACAAGGAAGACTCACAATATGGACCACATGGGGACTTAGTTTGGATTCAAGGGTTCCATGTTTCTGATTCTCCCAAAAGGTAAAAGAGCATAATCCTCCAGCCTCTTCACCTCACCCAAACATAGAAAATATGATTAATTGACCCACTAATTTTGAAATCACCTCACCCAAGGTTCATCAACAATAATGACCACCAATCTCAAAAAGAGAAAGTACCAATGAAAGTTGAAGACCCAACCAAGAAAGATAATAACAAATCCTTCCCTACCTACAAGGGGATCTATCGTCAAGAAGAGCTTCACATGTAAGACAAGCGAATGAAGCCCACTCTCTCAAAATCACCAAAAATAGTGTTCATATGGCCTAATTACTATAGAGATCAACAAAAAACCTCAAATCCAATGCAATGCGAATCATTTTGTTGTTTATCCAAGCAAGTCCAAGCAATCCTCGTGAACTCTCCAACAAGCAAGACAAGCAAACAAGAAAACAAGACATGCAATGTATATTCAACTTATGCAAACCTTAGGGTTAGATCTGAAAATAAATTTTTAGGAGCATTAATAACCAGTAAATAATCCAAATGACAACTCACATCATGCATTGAACCATGTCAAAAATAAGTGCAAGATAATCATTAAATGCCCTTTTTTAATTTTGATTTTTGACCTAGTCAACAAGATTGGACTTATATGCCATGAATTTGGATCCCAAGCCCTAAATACAAAAATGAGACCATTATTAAAAAAAAAAAAGATTTCCAAAAATGTTAGAATTTTTAAAAGATCTTTTCATTTGTGCCCTAGGGAGCCATTTTCCCAAAATAGACTAGTTTTCATAAATTGACCAAATGAGCTACGATATTGAAATTTAAATTTAGAACTCAAATAATAGACCCACTGTAGAATTTAAAGACCTTTCCAAAAATGTAAAAATTTCTGAAAAATTTACTTATTTTTGCCAAAAATTAAGGTTTTATGAAAATAAAGAAAAAATTATAAAAAATTCAAAATACCTCAGAAAATTTTGAATTTTTTACTGGAGCTTCTCTGATATGTTGCCAACCTGTAGAAAACATTTCAAACCAAAAATCCAAGCTTTTTGTGAGATATGATCAAATCTTTGAAAATCTAGGGTTTTCATCTCCAAACAAATCTGCACAAGGGTTAGGCTTGAAAAACTTCAATAAAATAACCATGTAAAGATTAGAAAATCTAATAAAATAAAGGAAAATCAGGAGCATTATGCCCCATGGTGGGTGCCAAAAATGTGTGCTAAAATGTTGACACACTTCTATGAATCATTCCATCCAAGGTTACCCAAGAATGAAGCCTCAAATATCGATCCATAGCTCTCTAGTCATGGAGTGCAAAGGTGTGTAATGGAGGCCCTCAGATTGACCTAGTTAGTGCCTATGCAAGTACACCATGAAATAAGAGATTCAAATGCATGAAAATGAGCTCTACTCTATATGATTACAATGCATGAAAGGAAATTAATCTAAATGATAACAATGCATGATTAATCTATGAAAGGAAATACAAATGCAAGTTTAATCTATGAAAATAAATATGAATCTAATCTACATGAGTAGCCATGAATGC
>MU223775.1:1040108-1096191 GCA_018584345.1 Thuja plicata | reverse complement strand
CTTACAGAGTTTCTATTGTAATTGCATTGTATTTGGCCGTAACCTGGAAGGCCTTACAGCCGGGCATGTTGGATGAAAATATGATGATTCTATTATGAGTATTTGCATTGTGTGGATATAAATCTCTCTATTGTTATTATCTTCTATTGTGTGAATATTTGCTGGGGGCTAGGACATCTCCATTGGGGATTCTCCTACCTTGCACTGCATCATTTTTTTAGAAATTAATTGTTTCTATTTACGCTCTGTTGCGCTAACCTATAACATAGAGCATACAAAACTATGCAGTCTACTATCCCGACTCCATCTTCATAGAATAGCTATGATTTATATAAAATTAAATTCTATATGTTTTTTTTTAAAGAGGTTTTATCTAGCTCTTTAACCATGTGTATAGATTTTTGGCAGGTCCCCTACTTGGTTTGTGTGATATCTATGCTTTACATTCATTTCTTCCTTGTTTCACCCTCTCCACTTGACCATTCCTTATCAAGTCACATAGTTGATTTTTTGTACTGCCACTTTAGATGATGTGTTCAATTTTGTGTCTTGCTATATATGGTGTTCTTGCATACTTTAAAACTTCCATTAAGTTTTACCTTATTTGCGTTCACCCTCAGGATACCATATAGAAGATTTGAGAGCTTGCCAAAGTGTCGTGGTTCAAAAAGATACCATCTGCTCTCCCTCTCTCTATCCAGATTATCATTTTTTGTTCTCCTAAGATTCGTTCAAGGGTTGTTGATGAATAGTTTCAGTGCCCCGTACATACAAATGGGGCTCCTCGATGTTGATTGTCTCTTTTGCATTTCTTGTTCCTTTGAGTTGGTTATTGTTCTATGTTTTCACATGATAATTACTATATTTGTTGTTTTAATGATGGAAAACTTGGAACATTGGGTAAGGGAATTTTGTATTCTCAGTTGTAAGAGTATTGGGTGGTAGAGTGGCTCGTTTCAAGTTTGTCACCTTTACCCCTCCAAGTTTTGCTCTTATTTTCATTGTGAGAAAAGAAAATGGTGGAAATAAAAGAACTCACATGTCACACCTATACGGAAAATAAATCCACAAAAAATGTATAATTTTTCATATTGTTTAGAATTGGAATGTAATTTTAGCATTCTGCTATAGATACCAAATTAAAATAGTTATGAATTTAACCATATGTATCTTATAGATATTGTTTAAAATTAAAATTTTGTACATACAATATTATAAATTAAAACAATTTATATTCCACTCATAGATTACCTTATTATGTCCTATATATCAACTTATATGAAGTATCTGCATCACACCTATTAGTATTACAACATAGAGTTAGGATGAGAAATCCAATGGGTCACACTCATAAAATCAGGATCGGTGGAGGAGAACCTCCACCTTTTTTTTGTACTTGAACCCATTAGATTTGGAACTGTCTACACACCACACAAAGATATCGTGGAGATTCCCAGACTTGTTGAGCGTTTTGCAAGCGTTAAAGAAGCCATTGGCAGGCGGAATCCCTCCGCTGCACTCGGTTATGAAACTAGTCAGCACTTTCCCGCCATTGTAATGAGATTCCCGAGTGTTGAAACATTTGATAAACTGCGAGATGGATGTGCTCGAATCATAGGCATAGAATTGTAAATTCACATAGTCGATCATTTTGTCGTACTTGTTCCACAAAGCGTTGTAACGGGCCTGCAGTTTTTCATCGTCGAAGGGAGCGATGGAGGCAAAGGAGATGACTTGTTTCTGCTTTAACTTCTTTATGAGGTGCCCAATACATTCAGCAAAATTATAGGGATCTGAATAATAAAAATATTCATGGTCGATGTCGATGTCGTCAAGATGGTATTGCTTGATTATGTTGATGAGAGAAGAAATGATGTTGTTCATCCACGATGACATAGACAATGGCCTGAACTAGACGTGGCTTTTACCCATGGTGTTACCGCCTAAGTTGACAGCGCTCGGGCTTAGGTTATTGTTATCCCAGAAAATGTTGAACTTTCCATTGGTGGGAGAACTTCCTGACGTGTAGTCGATGGCGAAGGCCGGAACGAAGTCAACTTGCATAACAGGATTGATTGGCATGTTTGTGAATTTAACGCCATTGTATAACGTGCCTATGCATTCTCTGAATACCTCAACACCTGGATAATATCACACTAAATCAATATATCTAAATTCAGGTTATAATAACAACCAACCATTCATAACCCTACTTATAAACAGTAATATTTCTGTGCAAAAAATAAGGTCTCCTCGCCCATTGATCTTGATAAACTTAGCATCAAAACCAACATGAGCAGAAGGGTTGAAGAAATCTTAGCCATCAGATCAATTTTATCTCTTCAATTTAATTCTTTGGGTTAATGCAAACACCAAATCCCATGTAATTTATATATATAATTTTTTTGAGTGAGTCTTCAACTACTCAGTGTTCACTATGTCAAACAATATTAGGGGTTTAACTATGGCAGATGCCCGTACAAAAATCTTGTGAATTTCTTCAAAGGCACTTAAGATAAAGAGTTGCCCAAAGTTCTTTGAATTTATTGTCAAAAATATGTAAGGGACGCTAAGCGTGAACTCCAAGATCTGTGGAGTGATTCTCTACGTCGGAAGATTGGAATTTTGGACCACTCTCTTTACTAGATTGGTGATTACGTTAAATCTTTTATTGAAGTGCACAAGTTTTGTGAAATGCTAACTTGAATAGTTATTCATGTTCTTCTAGAGATTTTCTCAAGTACTATTTTGGATTGACCAATTAATATTGTTCCTATTGATGGCTTGGTCCATATTTTGGACAAAAGGTCACGCATTGCTTTATTGCAAAAACCAATTGCAATTTCCATATCTACTTTTTGAGATATTATCTAAACCAAAGAAAAACAAACAAATAAGAAGTCTATTACAAATATTAATAAGAAACAATAAAATGCGATCTGTAAATATGGAAACTACCATTGCTTCTGTTACATCCTTTATCCTCAAATGAATATTGGCATCACATACTCCAATGATCTCTTTCTCAAACTATAGATTCTTCAATCTTTGTTTCTTTGTTGTTCTCAGTAAATGTTGTTCTTCAACTTCTTCTTCTCTGTTCAATTCGTCATCCTCTGTATTATCTGATAATTTGTCATTCTTTATATAGACATACTTTTGCCTCTTCATCGCTTTAATTTGATTTCCCTTAATTTGTGCTCTTTCGTTCGATCATCTTCTTCCTAATTCATATCTCGGTAAACTATTTCACTATTTCCTTGGAAATTATACTTTTCTTGGAAATCTTACAATTCAGTTTAACCATTTGGTCTTTGCCTTATATCTTCTCATTGAATTTTCCCATTTGTAGATCTTCTTACAAACTTCATTTAATTTATTTCCTCGTCTAGGTAATCATTGCTTCACATTAAATTGAATCTTATCATCATTATAATCAATATCTTGTGTTTAGTAAAACTTCCTTTGTTACTCGGTAAGTGCCTTCATTCACTTCTCGGTGTCTTACTCATTTGCAGTGCTTGGTTCTTGACTTTCACTCAGTGTTCGGTAATTATATCTATCTCACATAAAATTCTACCGATGAACTCTATCTAGCTCGATAAAGTAACTCTTTCAGTCATAACTTTAACTCTTTGTAATTTCAGACTTCATCAATCAATTATACCAATTTGATAACATTAAATATATACAGTAGAAAAAAACTATATCATGATAAATTCATCATTTTATGATCTGTATTTGTCACCAATTTCACTTTTCCACCTAAGATCTGGTAACATAATAAAAGTAAATTAATCAATTGCTTAACATCAATGACAAAACAACAAAAGATCTAACAATTTCTACAAGCATTAATATCGGTATCACTTTCTCTTCGTCATCTCCATCAGATATTCATCAGTTGATCAACAATCTCCCTCTTTGGCATTGATGGAAACCACTATAACAGTGTGATAGCAATTGATGATGGAAACTCTCAAATACATAACTGTACTCCCTCTGAGTTGATATTTTTGTTTCCGCTTTGATTTCTTATCTGAATCTCCCTCTTGGATAAATATTATGTTTTTTTAGCATGCTTTCTAATTCTCCTTCATGAGTAAATAGTATCAATTCATTCTGTCAATTCATCAATATCTCCCTTAAGGATAAATGTCATCAATTCATTTTCTCCCTCTCTGAAAACAATGCCAAAAATTCATATAATCTTGAAAATTTATTCCACTAGTGGATTATACCTAGAATGTACTCATAAATCATTGCATACACAATTTTTTACAACTCTGGGAATAACCTAAAGTGTGTCATACTAACATCAATTCAAAAATATATATTCTAATGAAACATAGAATTGATGCAACATGCCTCATTGTCTTTAGTTAACATTGGATAGGGGAAGAACCCCTAATTTACCTTTGAGATACTCAAAAGCATCTTTGGGTAGTGGATATGTAAATATATCAGCCAATTGTTCTTTTCAATTCATATATTCCAATCTCACATTATTCTCTTGAACTTATTCTCTCAAGTAGTGATACTTGATAGAAATGTGCTTGGTCTTTGAATGCATAACCGAGTTCTTTAATATATTAATAGCACTTGTACTATCACAAAAAATAGTGTCAGGACCTATGATCTCTTCTTTCATACCTTTAGGTAATTTTTTAATCCATATATTATATTTGCACAATTCATAGTAGCAGCAACATATTTAGCCTTGACAGTAGACTGTGAAATGAAACTTTGTTTCTTGTTCAGCCATGTAACCAATGTTTCACCTTGAAAGAATGTGCCTCCAATAGTACTATTTCTGTCATCAATGTTTGCAGCCCAATATGCATCATTATAGACTTGCAGATCAAAATTACATCCTTTTTGTACAATAAACCAAATTATTCTAAGCCCTTCAGATATCTCAAAATTCTTTTTACTACAGACATATATGTTTCCTTTAGATTAGAAGAAAATATTGCAACAATCCCAAAAACATGTGCTATATTAGGTCCATTGTAAACAACATACTGTAATTTACCAATCATGGATTGGTAAAGAGTATTATCCACCTTTTGTGTTTCAGACTCTTTACATAACAAACATCTAGTAACCATAGGTGTTCCAATAGGTTTGGAATCTTCCATGCCGAAAGTTTTAAATATCTCTTTGATATACTTGGATTATGTAATGTAAATCCCTTCAATAACTTGTTGTATTTGTAGAACTAGAAAGAAATTAATCTCTCCAATTATTGACATTTCAAACTCTTTTCTCATTTCATCAGCAAATACATTACATAAAGTGTCGTTGCGTCAAAAAATAATATCATCAACAAAAATTTCAGCAATCAAAAGCTTATTATCACTGTCACATTTCAAGTAAACATTACTATTATCACTTATTATTTGGAATCCTATTTTTATTAGATAAGAATGAAATCTCTCATACCATGCTCAATGTTCCTATTTCAAACCATATAAATCTTTATATAACTTACATACCTTGTTCTTGTTTGAGCTTTCAATAAATCCTTCAGGTTTCTCAATGCACACTTCTTCTTCAAGTATCCAATTAAGAAATAAAGACTTAACATCCATCTGATATACCTTGAATTCTTTGTAAGTATCATAAGCTAGAAGTATTCTACCTCCTTCCAATCTAGCAACAGGTACACAAGTCTCTCCATAGTCAATACCTTCTTCTTGTGCATAACCTTTTCAAACCAATATAGCTTTACTTTTGATAACTTCTCCATGCTCATTCAATTTGTTTCTCAATATCCATTTAGTACCTATAACATTTTTGTCTTTGGGCTTGGGTACTAATGTCCATGTCCTGTTCTTCTCAATTTGACCATACTCTTCTTTCATTGCTTTCATCCAATCTTCATTATCTAGTGCTTCCTTAACTGTCTTAGGCTAAAATGTAGATATCAAACATGTATTTCCTCCTACTTTACTTCTAGTATTCACTCTAGAATCCTTATTTCCAATAATCTAGCATGGGGAATGGTGACTTCTTACATTCTTTTCCAAAATAGGCTCGGTAGATCTCGGTTCTTCAATATAAACATTTAGTAGAGGAACTCCTTCTTCCTCTTCCTCCTTGGTAGGTGCTCTTGGTAAGGTATCAAGAACATCAGGTTGAATATATAAAAACTTCTCATAATCTTTAGGTTCCTTTCTATCTTCATCATTCCTTTCTACAAATTCGTCAATTCTTACATTTGCACTTTCCACCATTTTGTTAGTAACTTTGTTCAAACATTTGTAAGATTTACTACTTGTAAAATATCCTAAGAATATCCCTTCTTCTCATTTTAAATAAAAAATTCATTCTCTATAATCTTTCAGAATATAGCATTTTCTCCCACAAATTTTGAACTAACATTAGGTTTGTGTTCATACCAGATTTCATAAGGTGTCTTATTCGTACCTTTCTTCATTTATAATGGGTTCAATGTATAAATAGCAGTACAAGCAACTTCTCTCCAAAAGTTCTGTGAAACTCCTTTTTCAATCATCAATTTCCTAGCACAATCAAAAATAGATTTATTTCTTCTCCTAGCAATCTCATTCTGCTATAATGTCCTTGATGCTAACAATTATCTCTTAATTCCATTCTCATTAAAAAACAATGTAAACTCATCAGCAGTAAACTCACCTCCTCTGTTGGATCTCAGACATTTTAATTATCTTTGAGTTTCTTTTTCAACTCGGGCCTTATACCACATAAACATTTGAAATATGCACCATATTATTCTTTTAAAAATATTACAGACATTATTCTAGATTAATCATCCACAAATAAAATAAAATATATGACTCCATAATAACTTTGAGTCAGCATGAGTCCACATAAATCTGTATGCACTAAGTCCAAAATTCTTGTGTAACATTAGTCTTACTTGAAAAATTATATTTATTCATCTTACCCATCTAACATTATCTGCACATAGAATTCTCAGGTTTTTCTTATCTCGGTATTCCTCTCACTCTATTATTCTTACTCACTTTGATTAAGATATCAAAACCAAACATCTTCCTTTTTAGCAAAAATGAAACTCTTCACAGAATTATCAAGTTAAGATAAATTACATTTAGATTGAACTCCAGTAGTACTCAAATCATCCATCTCATCGAACACTTTTACCTTTCCATATTAAAATTCCAGTCGGTGACCTATATTGTTTAGCTGTGCGACACTCAACATATTATAATTTAATCCTTCAACCAAATAAACATTATCACATCTTGTGTTATTCAGTAGAATTATATAACCTTTTCCTTTCATAAGATATGGAGCATCATTACATAATCTACCAAATCCTCCATCATTATATTCCAAGGAAATAACCTTAAGTGTGTCACCAGTCATGTGATGTCAACAACCATTATCTATAATCCATTTTTCACTCTTACTTACTTGTGATATTACAGTTCATCTTCATTAGAATCATCTTTAATAGCAACATAAATAACTTCTTTTCCATCATCGCTATCGAAAGAATCATCATCACTTAGTACTTCATTAGCAATATGAAAATATTTTTTTACCTTTGTTTTGTAGCCTCTATATCTCCTGAATCTGTTTTCTCTTTTGTTCTTATCATTCTTATCTTTCTTTTCCTCCTTATCTTTCTTAGCACATTTAGATGCAAAGTGACCAATTTTATCACAATTAAAATATTTCAAAGGTAACTTACCTCGTTATTTATCTTTGCCTCTTTGTATCCTTCTATCCAACAAACCTTCAAATTCTCTTTAATTCTCATCACATTTAGTAAATAAATCTTCAAGATCTTTAGTACAACTATAAAATTTCTCACTAGCACTGCTCAAATATCCATCTTTGGCTACAACTTCCCTAGCTTTTGCAATATTTAAAGTAGACTAAAATGCATATTCAATCTTAGATGTAGTAGGAAAAATCTTGTAAAAATCATTTAACTACAATGCAGTTAACTTACCAATAGTACCATCCAGTGAGTCATATATCTCGGGTATATATATATTATCTCTTGTATAAAAGACACAAGAATAGCATAACGTGGTAGCAGGGTTCTCAACATCTTTCTAGTATTATCATCTTTATTTTTTGATCCCACCAACTCCACTGATAGAATAAGCAGTCTCCTTAAGTCTTGTACTATACTGTATTATGTTCTCTTCTTCTTCTTTCATCCTCATAGAATCAAATTTTCTTCTCAAAATTTTTTCTTTAGCATTCTGAACATACTGATATCTACCATAGGTCAAAACAAGCTTATCCCACATTTGTTTCGATGTAGTGCAACCATAAAGTTCATCATATTTGTGGTTGGTAAGTATAGAAGCAATCTCAATCATTTTTTTTTTTTAGGCAAAAGTGGCAGGCCACTATAATATTATTAAAATCTGATTCAAAAAGGTCAACTAGGAAAGAATCAGTAAAAAAACCTATCTTCATCCCTTTGCATACACCATTATAATCATTCGAACTTACAAAATGGAACATAATATTCTAGGTGTATCATGCTTACAATATGGAGTATAAACTACCTCCCATGCATACACCATCCCTAATACATATTTTAGCTTTTGAAATTACAATATACATGAAAATTACTACATTTCTCCATTCATCAAAAAGGGGCATAAAAAGTCTTTTCGCTGCTTACTCTTCCATGATGTCACTGCCTTTATCAGCACTCCCAAACTCAGCGGCAGCTTGCACATTTGGTCTGCTATCAACCGAAAGAGTTCGATCCCAGCCATGAGCACTCTGTGACGGAGGGTGTTCCCATCTAGCTTGGTCATCATCTGATTTTTTGGGGGACCACCCAGAACACCCCTGTTCCTTGGGCAACATTTCTCTTGCACTTTGTTGGTGCCAAACATTCGGTTCACTAGTCCATGCAGACAGACATGTCGAGGTCTCCCACTTTGGAAGTTGACTCTGCAACGTATTGGAAAACCTTTTCAAATCTAACAGTGCAAACCCTATCCTCTTAACTCTTTCCACAAATTCATAACAGAGAACCCGAGAAGAACCCTGTATTGCGGTTTTCAACATTGTAGGGCTTCGTTTGTCGACTACCAATCTTAATGATTCATACATGGCCAGATATTCATGCTTGTGGAGTAGTTGTGAGTGAGAGAATAAACCCCTGATTAAAGCCATTCCACTCCATAAGTCATATTTTTGCATTGCCAAAATTAGTCTATTATCCGAAATATATGGTGGCCAAATTACCTTATTTGCCAGCGACTGTAGGAGCAGAGGAGATTGCAGAATGTCCATGGCATTAGATAAGAAAATAGATACCATGCTTGAGGGGTAGAAATACTGGTGTGTCGATGAAGCCAAGTATTCCTCCCCGATTACCTGCCTGATAGCCCTTCGAATTGTTGGTGAATTACAATGAAAACCATGTCCAGCACGGAATAGTCGACAAACTTTGGCAATACAACTTCATCCCGCATCGGAGGGAGCCATATGCGATAGTTCTTGGGCAGCATACCCCAATGTTGCATATGACATGTCTCACAGGGAGCATAAATATCCATCATTTTTGGCGTCTGCAATTTCCAATATTTCTAGCTATGAGGGTTTTCGGCGTCTACAATTTCCAAGATTGCTTTCTGTGAGGGGCTATTTATGTACTAATGAATTGTTTATACTTCACACTTTGAAAGGCATGTGGATATTTATTCGCCCCTGCCCTCATAAATATCTTCAAACTGTACTCACAATCCCTCTCTCTAATGTCAAATATTTCACATGAATTAGCCATGTGAAGAGTTATTATCTCTTGCCCTTAGAAGTGCCCTTAATCTGTACTTGCGATCCCTTATTCTTTACTGCCAATATTTTTTCCTATGAAATATTTCAGTCGCATACTACCCCTGTATGTGCGAATGATTTGGGAAGGTGTTCATTTACTCAAAATTGTGCTCACTTTAGTGATTTGATTGAAAGCATTCCGTCTTATCTTTTTCAATCATTTTTTTGAGATCGCCATTATTTTCAATCCATGGCAGTGGGTTAAATGATGAGAATTTCAATCCATCATAGCCCATGTTTGAAAGAAAATCTGCTACTCGATTCCCTTCCTGATAGGTGTGGGAGATGCATACATCCTAACATTCATCTAGGAGCCTCCAAATTTGATGAAAGATATAGTTTAATTGCCATGAATATTATTTTCTATATATACAAGCATTGATAATTACTGCCGAGTCTCCTTCGATGTGTAGTTTTTGATAGTTGCCTTCTTTGCAAGGACAAGACCAGCTAGTAAGGCTTGAGCCTCAGCCATGTTGTTTGTCCCAACAGGCAATGGTGATGTTGTTAAAGCAGCAACTGTTCCTTGATGGTCCCAAATACATGCCCCCAGACCTGAAAATCCTGGATTTCCTCTAGAGGCTCCATCAAAATTCATTTTCCAGAATCCTTCAAGTGGAGCTATCCAATGTACCTCACATCGGGGTCCTGCAGAAGGATTTACCTTATTAATTTTCTGGCCATTAGGAATGAATAATTGCTTCCATTCTTGGATTATTTTGGAATCCCATGCAGTAACAACCGGGTTACATTTGGAGTTGAGCAGACCTGAATTTGTCACTTCTGATATTGATCTCTCAATCCCCTCTAAAACTTTATCAATGGTGGATATCTCTTTTCTGAAGATGCGCTTGTTTCTTTCCCACTATATTGCCCATACAACTAGTGTCGGTGTGCACTTCCAGAGATTTACAAATAAAGAATCTTGATATAGGACTGGCCAAGCTTGAAAGAAGTCCCATAAGTTATTTTGAATTGGTGTACTGTAGTTTAACTTATTGAGGATGAATTTCCAACATTGATTAGCAAATGGGCATGTGAGGAGAAGATGATCTACTGTTTCTTCCATTTCATTACAAAAAAGGTAGTTGAATGATGGTGCAATTTGCAATCTGTTCAATCTGTCACTGGTTAGAATCCTATGCTTCAATGCCAGCCATGCAAAACAACCTGCTTTTGGTAGAACATCATGGTTCCAACAGAATGAGAATGCTCTAGATGGAGTTTTGTTTATTTCATTTTGTTGCAATATTTTGTAACCTTCTTTAACTGAATAGTTGTCATCCTTAGCTGGTGCCCACAGAAGCTTATCTTTGAGTCCAGATATGTATACATGTTTAGTAGCTAGAATGTCTTTGAATCTGATGATATCCTGATTTGACAGTGGTAAATCTTCTAGGTTTTTCCATTTAACTTTCCCTGATAAGGTGCATATATTATCTATATATTGATTGAGTTGGGTGCCCCACTATTGTTCTGAAATGGAGATGATTTTTGGGGTCACTAAATTTTTATTTAGGGGAGGTTGTCCATTCCATGAATCCCTCCAAAAGTTGACCCTACTACCCGTGTTGACTTCCCAAGTGACATATTTCACTACAATATCTCGCGAAGACATCATAAAATCCCAAATAACCGAACCTTTTGGTGGATTGGAGATGGATATGACTCTTGTAGGTTCGTTGTTGTCTAGATATTTCTGCTGCATAATTGTGCACCATTTGGAATGAGGTCTGTTATACATGTTCCACACCAGTTTGCCACCAAAAGCCTCATTTCTTTTTGTTAAATCATGAACCCCTGCCCCACCAATTGCCGGGAAATGTGCCAACTCTTGAAGTGAAATAAGAGGAATTTTTCTTGATTCATTCATGTTACCTGTCCAGAGAAAACCCCTAATCATTTTTTGAATTTGACATAGAAATGTAGAGGGGGCTTTTAGGACTGCAAGAAAATAGTTTGGTATTGCTGCTAATACTGATTTTATGATTAAAATTCTACCTGACAATGACAACCATATGACTTTCCATGCAGCTATCCTACTCTTGATACATTGTATTACTGAGGACCAATAGGTAGATTTATTTGATCCCATAAAAAATGGAATTCCCAAGTATGTGGATGGCAGAAAATCCTCTGTAAATCCTAGAATCTGCACTATCTTGTCAGATATCACTTTGTTAGTGTTAAATAGGTATATTTTTTATTTTTGCACATTGATAGCTTGTCCTGATACCTCTGAGTAAAGTTGCAGAGAGTACTTAATTTGTCATGCCTCCTGAGCAGTGGATGATCCAAATAACAAAGTATCATCTGCAAATAATGAATGTGTGACAAATATGTTCATGCCATGTATGCCTACTCCATGCCACTTACCTACCTCGTGTTGGTGATTGATGGCTCTACTAAAAGCTTCAGCCATGATGATGAATAGGACTGGGGATAGTGGATCTCCCTGTCTGATTCCTTGAGTTGAGGAGAAGAAACCTGTTGGTTTTCCATTTACTATGACTGAGAACCAAGCTCCTGAGATACATGCCTTGATCCATTTACACCAATTTTTGGAAAACCCCATTTTGTTCAATACTTGGAACAAGAATTTCCAGCAAACTCTATCATATGCTTTCATCATATCTAGCTTGATAACAAAATTTGCAGTTTGATTTGTATTTATGGAATGGAGAACCTCATGAGCCACTAAGGCTCCTTCCATTGTTTCTCTTCCTGGGACAAAACCTCCTTGTTCTGAAGATATAATGGAAGGAATAATATTCTGCAGTCTTAGATAGATGGCCTTCGTAATGATCTTGTATGTCAGATTGCATAACGAGATAGGTCTGAAGTCAGAAAATGTTTTTGGCTTGTTGTTCTTTGGGATTACTGAAATATTTGTGGTATTGAAGTACTTAAGCATACTTTTACTTTTTCTATATTCTTCTATAGCCTCCAATAGGTCCCACTCAATAATATCCCAACAACTTTGATAGAATATGGCAGATAACCCATCCGGACTAGGGGCTTTATCTGGTGGGAAAGAAAAAACCACTTTGCAGATTTCTTGGATAGTGAAGGGTGCCATCAACATGGCATTATTCTGGGGTGATATCATGTTGGGAATGAAATGAAGTAATTCATTAACTTGAGAATCCGTCGGTGTGGGTGAAGTGCCAGGTGCCAAGAGAGACTTGTAAAATTTTACTCCCTCCTCCCGAATGAGGTTTTCATTAGTAATAAGGTTTCCTGTAATAGCATCTGTAATCTGAAAAATTGTTTTAGACACTCATTTTTGTTTGGTTGATGCATGAAAATACTAAGTGTTTCTATCTCCTTCTTGCAGCCATAGCTCTCTAGATTTTTGTCTCCAGTAGATTTCCTCTCTATTGCACAACTCATCCCATTCCTATTGAAGAATTTTTTGTTTAGTGTAGGTATCTTCAGTCATACCATTTTGTATGATGGTGTTTAAGATTTCTTCTAGCTGCTGTTTGACTTCTATTTTTTGTGAGAAGACATTCTTGAACACTGTTTTGTTCCATATTTTGATTTGAGATTTGATATGTTTAAGTTTCATGGAAAATTGATGCATCCTAGTACCTTCTACATATGATGCATCCTACCACCATTGGTGCACATGAGACAAAAAATGTGGATGCCGCAGCCACATTTTTTCAAACTTGAAAGATGAATGAAAATGGGCATCAGTGACTTTATCTGTTTGCTTGATATTGATTGTGATTGGAAAATGGTCTGATCCTGGTAATGAAAGAATCTCTGATGTAATTTCCATGTTATTTAATTTCCAATCTTGTGAGAGGAGAAATCTATCCAAGTGGGCAGCAATGTGAGCAAATCTAGATCTTTTATTTGTCCATGTGAAAGACCCATTAGCTGGTTGAATGTCCATGAGATTGTTATTATCCACAAAGCAATTAAAATCTTGAATTGTTTTTAATGGAGGAGAAATACCTCCTATTTTCTCCTCCGGAGACAAGAGTGCATTAAAATCACCCCCAAGAATAACATATTGGGGATCTTGAATCTGAATGGAGTGTGTGATATTGTCCCAAACTCTGAATTTTTCTTGTGTTGCGGAAGGACCATAAACATTGACCAAAATAAAGGAAATGTCAAAGGCAGAAATTTTCACCATTTGCCAATTATTGTCCTGATGGATGAGTTGTCCAATTAATGTTTGAGGATTCCATAATACTGCAAGTCCACCAGATGCACCTATTCCTGGTGCATTCAATGATTTCCATTTATGCCATTTAGCAATGGTTTCTCTGAATTTGTCCTGTGAAAGCTTGGTTTCTTGAAGCATGACTATGTCTGCTTGCATAGAATCAATAACTTGTTTAATCCTATGCCTTTTGTTAGAGGCATTAATGCCTCTAACATTCCATGAGTTGATTATCATTGTGAACAAGGAGGACATCTTGTTCTCCTTGTCGATCTTTTAGTAATGAGAAAACTGTCATCTAATGTGGTTTGTACTCCAGCTGCTATCTCTATCTTGGTCTTAGCACCCTTTGGCCTACCTCTGGATTTTGGAGTTTTAGGGGAATGCTTTGTTTGTAGTGGGGTCTGCATTATAGATAAAATTTGTTGCTGTCCAACAAAGCTCCCTTCATTAGTGTATTCCAGAATCTTAATTGTCTGAGAATTGGAGCTGAGAATTTCCTCATCTTGATTAAGAGGATCTTGAGGCATTAAGTTATCCGTATGAGCTTGAATCTGTTGATAAATGCAATTTTCTAACCCCAAAGAGTCCTCTAACGGTAAAAGGACAGATAGCTCTGTTTGATCATTTATATAACTGGGATTGTTCTGAATACCAGCAAGAGAATCATTTCCTTCTTCAATATCATTCATTGATTTGTGCTCCTGGATTTGCACTTGGCTATTCCGGCGTCGAAGTTCTCCTGATAGTTGTTCAATCTCAGGAAGGTTGTAACTGTAATTTGTGCTTTCGTTTCTTTTTGTAGTTCCAAAAGTGATGGAAATAGCTAACTGAGAAATGTTTTGATCTTGTAATTGGCAGTTCATCCATCCTGTTAATGGTGAGTTAATACCCATCTAAATTTTATAAAATATGGGCAAAGTAAGCATCTTATTAATTGAATTGACTGACGATATTAAGAAAGAGGCTGCTATTATCTGAGCGTCAAGACAATTTCGCAATATCATGTTCGATTGCGAGGACCTCTGTTGGAGGGAATCTATATTCCTTTGAAAGTTATGTCGAACTTGTGGAGTAATTATTTGGTTGACTTGACTTGTTGATCTTATTGCTTGATTGTCAATGTTCTGTGAAGAATATTGACCAGTTGGATCATGAAATTGAGTTTTACGAGAACAACTCTATGGATAAGAGCAGTGATCTGGGTAGATTATCGTAACATCATTAGCACCTGTTTGACATTGAGTATTGAAATTGCCAAGTCTATATTGGGACATGTTAACTGTGGTTTCATCTTGGATTTTGATTGGCTGGCACCATGTGCCCCATTTAGATGTGATTGATATAGAGGTGAGAAAATTTTTTTGGTTGTCAATCAGCAAGCACACTCTAGCTTCCATGTGAGGGCACTCGAATGGGATGAGATCATGTTTTAGGAAGATACCCACCTTATTGGCTAGTATTTCAATGATCTCCAAATCACGGTATTCTAGTGGTAAGTTGGGGAAAGTAATCCAATGTGGGAAGAACTGAATATGTGATACTTGGGGGTTAAAATTTGGAGCCCAGATCAAGGTGTGTAAACCTGAACCCTGACAGAACCAACCTTTCTGCTTATGTGCATAATTTCTATCTTCTTTAGATGCAAATATGGCAACAAAAAACTTGGACTCCATATCTATGAAGAAAATATCCTTTAAACCTGGCCAAACCAGAGTAGCCCATTCCTTAATAACCATCAAAGATAAGGTAGAGGATGAAAACTTACCTATGAGGGCTGATTGGCGAAGAAAATTGATTGAATGCTGCAATAGATGACATGGGAGAGTAATTTGAACAGCATCTGACCCATTATTAGTGACATGCAGGGGGGCTGCGTTCCACGAATCTTTTTTTTGCCATGCTTGAACTGACTGATTTGGTTTGAAGGGGGCCCTAGGTGGGTTTGGAATGAAGGTGATCTCTCCGTCACTGTTGGCCGCCTTGTTGTGTGGGGTCGGAAGGAGGCCCTTCCTTGCTAGTGGAGATCCGGGAGGGCTGCCCTCGCAAATGTCAAAGATGGGTTGTTTTTCTTTCTGAGCCCTTTATTGAGTCCTTCCCTTTGGTCAAGGAATTCACCCTCCTTTGAAATTCATGCCACCTTTACTCGCCATATCGAGGCTCTGCATCGAGTTTTTGTTGAGGATTGCCTCTCGCTTAGATTTAGTTTGAAATTTCAAACGAGGTGTAAAATGCTCTCGATTTTGGTTAGATGTTTCGCCTATTTCAAACGTTGAAAAGATGATCCATGGTCTTGGGCGATCAAATTGCTTTTGCCCATAACCTTCAGCTAGGGGTTTTGAAGTGGATCAAAGATCATGAATCTTGGGTTTAGAAAGAAGGGTTTGGCTGGTTGAACTATTGCTTTACCTCGAAAGATTGATGGTTGCTCTGTGTGAAATAATGCCTTGTTAGCCACATTCTTGGATAATAAAGGGCGTTTTTGAAAGGAGATGTCACGATGGACAGGTTTAGGTCGGTGAGCTACTGTCGTGAAGGGTAAAGAATGAGGGGTTTCTCTAAAACCAATGTAAGTTGAGTGAGATCCTCTAGTTCTCTGACAAAACTGCTAAAACTTTTGACTTTGCGGCTGTAGAGATCTCTTACCAGCGTGCCGATATGGATAGTGCTCTTCAATCCCCTGTTCCTGACAGTACTGCTGGAATTTTTCTTCTTGTGGTTGTAGCTGCTTTCGAAAACCTGAAAACTATCTAGACGCTTGTAGATTGGTCGAAGGATTTGCACCTGCACTTGCTGATGCCCTTATCCCTGTCCATGCACCTGCACCTGCCCACGCTCCTGCTCCTGCTCCTGCTCTCGCCATCCCTAGTTCAAAGGGTAAAGATAGCAATCTCAATCATTACATGTGTGTGTTCTTGTTTCTT
This sequence comes from Thuja plicata, assembly GCA_018584345.1. Lineage (NCBI taxonomy): Eukaryota > Viridiplantae > Streptophyta > Pinopsida > Cupressales > Cupressaceae > Thuja > Thuja plicata. The sequence continues at coordinate 1,079,265 of MU223775.1, read as the reverse complement.
TCTTTTTCACTGATATTCAAAGGTGTAATAGTCGGTAAAATATATTCATTACCAAGAAAGTGAAGTGCATATTCTCCTACTCTAGACACAAGAAAAATCATCCTACTTTTCCATGTATAGAAATTATCCCTATTCCACTTTGGTGCTTCCCTCTTATACACATTTAGATCTTAACTCAAGTCCTTTTAAATTATCACTTCAGAGTAACCATCTTTGATACCAATTGTTGGTCCACTAAGAGGAGGGGTTAGAAAGAGAAATAAAAACTTAAACACTTAAAAATTAACTCTCTGATTCAGTCGGTAATATTGAATACAGTAAATAACCAATTAACCAAATAACTTAATAATTTAAATAAAAATACATATCAAATATGTAAATTAATCATTCAAACTTAGCAACATCAGATTTACTCATATAAATCCAAATTTAATTTAGTTCACACTAGATTTAATGAGGAAACCAAATTTGGGAAAAGCCTCTATGGGAATTATAACCCATAATAAAAATGTACCCTTCTAAAGTACGCTCAGTTAAGAACTTATCCTGTTAAATATTAAAAAACACATTTGCTAAATGTGACCCTTTTAGGGGATTTACCTCAGATATATTAAGTTCCTCACTTTGTTAAAAGTGGCCTTTTTAGAGGTCTTTAAAAACTCTTTTGGAATGTCACCTAAGTCTAGGTTTTACAAATAGGATGATTAAATCCACTCAGTTAAGAGATTTCTCTGTTACAAACATTAATAAGAAACAATAAAGTTTTATCTATAAATACAACTACTACATTTTCTTGTGTCAGATCCTTTATGCTCAATTGAATAGTGGCATCACATACTCTATGGATCACTATCTTAGACTTTAGATTCTTCAATCTTTGTTTGTCGATTCTACTCGGTAAATGTTGTTTTTCAACATCTTCTTCTTCTCTATTCAATTCAAAAGCCTCTGTATTCTCTACTAATTTATCATTCTTTATATAGACACACTTTTCCCTCTTAATCTCCTTAATTTGGTTTCCCTTCATTTTCACTCTATCACTCGATCAACTTCTTAATAATATATAACTTGGTAAATAATTTCACTTTTACCTCAAAACTTTTACTTTTCTTAGAACTCTCACAATTCAGTTTAACCACTTGATCTTCACCTTAGATCTTCTCATTGAATTTTCCTATTCATAGATCTTCTAAAATAATTCATTTAATTGATTTCCTCATCCAATTAATATATGTAAATGCCTTCTTTATAAAAACCAACCATTCATAGCCCTAGTTATAAACAATATTATTTATGTACAAAACCTTAGGTCTCCTCACCCATTGATCAAGATAAAATTAGCATCAAAACCAACATTATCAAAAGGGATGAAGAAAGATTAGCCATTAGAACAAGAGTATATCTTCAATTCAATTCTTTTTGGGGTCATGAAAACACCAAAGCCCATGTAATTTCTATATAATCTGTTTGAGTGAATCTTCCACTACTACTGAGTTCTCACCATATCAATCAATATCCAGTGTTTGACTATGGAAGAGGTGCGTGTGAAAATCTCATGAATTGCTTTGGAGGCACTTATGTTAAGAAAAAGAGTTTCCTAAAGTTCTTTGAATTTATTGTCAAAAATATTTAAGGGATGGTGTGTGTGAAATCCAATCTCTGTGGAGTGATTCTCTACCTCACAAGATTGGAAATTTGGACATCTCTCTTTACGAGATAGGTGAAATAAGCTCAAATATTTTATTGAAGTGTAGAATTTTTGTGAAATGATGACTCGAATAGTTATTCACGTTCTTCTAGATCTTTTCTTGAGTATTATTGTAGATTGACCAAATAGTATTATTCCCATTGATGGCTTTGTAAATGTTTTGGGAAAAAGGTCACGCATGGCTTTATTACATAAAATAATTGCAATTTATATATCTACTTGTGTAGATATTATCCAAATAAAAGAAAAAGCAGCACATCAAAAGTCAAGTGAATGGTTGTATCATAGATAGTGTTGTTATTTTATCAGTTTAACTCCATTTGCATTTACTTGTGATAGTGACATGAACCAGTAATATATCTTTAAATTGGTGAAGATGCACATGTATTGTGCTCTTGATATTCATTTTATGTTAGTTCACATTAGCATTTTAATGATTTTTTGTTGTAATACCACTTTGAATGATTAAACTTTTTTTTTCAATTTCATAAAGTTGTTTTAGCTATTTGATTCTTATGTTGAAATTGTTTTCTTCATACCCAAGGACTAAGGGGCTATTAACTCCACCACATTAATCTAGGGCAGACCTTGACCACATTGCTTTTGATGTCACAACCTTGCACTCAGCAAGACTTGATCCCTAAAGGGTTCTTGAATAATCTTTCAACTCCAACAATAAACCAAGGGCCTATTGAGACTCTAGGATATTTTGTTTCTACTTTCTAATTACATTTTAGACATAAAACTTGAATTATTATTGAGCTATATTATACTAAGCTTGAGTTAGTGTTGAAATGATCTCTTATTTATGATTGCATGTTTAATTTAGCTGTCAAATTGTCCACTATGTGGGGTAGATTTGACTATCGTGGATCAAAATTGAAATTTTGCAGAAGCCAACTGACTAGACAATTGAATCCTCATAGAAATATTACAAGTCAAATAAATTTAAAATAACTCTTATTTATAAATTAACAAAGTCTAAAATAATTAATATCGAGGCTTCACCCATAATATACTTCAAAATAGAGTGTGTAATACATAGTTGTTATGTACAAAAATATATTCTATCCACTATTATTCTTGATATCCTTTCATATATTGATATGGTATATGTTGAAAAAGATCTGTTAAAATATTTGAAATCAATCATGAGTAAATTGGACTATTTGCATAGTTGCATTCATGCAATGAACTTAAGAGAAGAGAAAGACATTATGCATAAAAGTATGAAAATTAGAGAGAAAAGTTAATTTTATTTAGTTTATAGCACCACTTCGAGGGAGTAGATTCTCAGTAGATCATGTATACCAATTACAATATATAGAATCTTAATAAAGAACCCTATTCTTATCCCATGGATATGGGTGTTAGTAATAACTGAGAGGGTGGGGAGGTGAATCAGTGGCCTAAAAAATATTCCAATTAATCAATCAAAAAACTTAGAACCACAATATTATGCCTCTAGTTATCTTCAGTCATACAAGATGTATGCCTTCAAACATACTTATCAAATAACTACTGCTCAGAGTTAGATTTTAAACCTTATTCTTTATGTTTACCGAATAGTAGTCTTTCAATTTATCGAATGACAGTAAATAGCTTAGTGTATACCAATCAATTCATATTAGTTATGTGTAATGAAAAACACTAAAGTAATGACTCATAAACACATTGACACATGGATTTTTAACATGGAAACCCTGTTAAGGGAAAAACCACTTGGGACCAGTAAGAAAAAAATTTCACTCTTCTGAAGTTAGCTCGGTGAAGATCCAACCCTCTTAAAGGTTACAAACACACTGTTAGGTGTGACCTTGTTAGAGGATTTAAAAGATTAGTTTGTCACTTGATATCAGCCATCTCTATGCTACCTTCTATGACCAAACCCTGGTTTGTCAAATGGTATATGGAATCTTATGTTATCTTCATGATCAACATTTTGATGCTGGGTGATACCACAATAGTGGGTTACACTTTTTTGGAGGAAGAAATTCTTCACAAAATCTGCGAGGTGAGAAATTTAGTCGGTTACTTTCGATAGAAAGTACCCAATTATTTTGATCAAAACATTCTTATTTTCGATCAAAACTACCTTTTTTGCCTAGTTTTGATCGAAACTAGCCAGTGAAGATTTTGGTGGGTTTCAACCCATGCTAACATTAAAATAAGAAATTACTTTCGATATAAAGTACTTTCGATCGAAACTAATTAGTTTCTATCAAAAGTCTCTAAATAGAGGTCATTTCCAAAGGCTAACAAAAATATGCAATTTTCATGGCTTCAGGGCTCAAGAACTTTTCTCAAATTTTGCATCACGCAAGTGCTCTGAAATACCTTTTTAACAAATATAGATTTGACATTTTTTGAATTCATTAGGTCTATGTATTTTGATGTGCATCGGATGTAGGTTTTTTATCAAATATAAACTTCCAAGTTTGATGTTCAATGAAAAATAGTAGAAAATAGAAAAAAAAAATTGAAAAACAATAGTGCCCTCCAGCTTCAAGTCTTCTTTCTATCAAAAAAAATAAATTTGAATTTTGATAAATACACAAGTTATGAGCTACACAATCAAGGTATGTAAAAATTACGGTTGACTCTACTTAAAACATTCATAAAATATGCAATAATCATGATAATGTCATCAAACCAATTGCATGCCCTCCGTATGGAGGTTACAAAACCAAATTTGAAAGAAGCGCATTAATATCTATTTTAGAAAAAAAGTTATGTTGTACGAAGTCATTGTACCTTTTGAAAATGACATTTTCAGCAACATAGAAATTTTAGTGGGAGAAAAAAAAACCATTAAAATCAATTCAAAAAAAATTTAAAAAATATATTTAGACTGGGAGATGCATCCTTGCTTCTTGTTGATCCAAGTGAAAAGTCTGTCACCTATGAAGAATGCTCCTCCAGTTGTGCTCTTTCAGTCATCAATGTTTCTAGCCGTATTAGCATCTGTATAGACTTGTAGCTTAAATTGACCTTATATTTTATACCATAAGCCATAGTCCTCAATGTTCTTTAGATATCTCAAAATTCTCTTGACAGTGGTCATATGTGATTCTTTGGGGTTAGCTGAGAATCTTGCAACTATTCCAACTACATGTGCTATATCTGGTCTGGTATGAACAACATGCATTAGTTTTCCAATCATGATCTATACAAGGTCTGATTTACCTCATTTTATTTGTCATCTTTTTTCATCTTACATCCAGTAGCCATAGGGGTTCCAACTAGCTTGGAATCTTCCATCTTGAATATCTTCAACACTTCCTTGATGTATTTGGACTGAGTGATATATACGCCCACATCTTGTTGAAGAATCTGTAGACCAAGAAAGAATTTGATCTCCCCAAACATAGACATTTCAAATTATTTTCTCATTTCATTAGCAAAGGATTTGCATAACATTTCATTTCCCCCAAAAATGATATCATCAACAAAGATTTCAGCATTAGAATATTACCATCGGTATCTTCTTTTAAGTACAAATTGGTATTTTTACTTGATCTTACAAATTCAATGCTAATTATATAGGAGTGAAGTATTTCATACCAGGCTCTAGGTTCTTGTTTCAATCCATACATGGCTTTATGTATTCTATATACCATGTTTCTGTTGTCTGGATCAACAAACCCTTTTGGTTGTTCAATGTATACCTCTTCTTTTAGTATTCCATTTAGGACTGTAGATTTGACATCCATCTGGTATACCTTGAATACTTTGAATGTAGCATAACGAAGTAATAATCTAACTCCTTCTAGTCTAGAAAAGGGTGCAAAGGTTTCTCCATAATCAATACATTCTTCTTGTACATACCACTTGCATACTAACCTTGCTTTGTTTCTTGTGACTTCTCCATTATCATTCAGCTTGTTTCTGAATATCCATTTGGTACCAATAACATTCTTATCATCTGGTCTCGGCACTAGTGTCCATGTACTGTTCTTCTTAGTCTGTTCTATTTCTTCATTCATATCACTGAACCATTCTTCATTCTCAAGTGCAGTATTAACATATTTAGGCTCAAATCATAAAGTAAACATCTATTGTTTAGCAACTTACTTCTTTCTCTCATTCCATCCTTCTTGTCTTATGATTTGATTTTGTGGATGATGTCTTCTGACATTCTTGGAAAGTTTCAGTTTAGCTCTTTGTCCATAGTTTTGATCATCTTCTAGACCTTCGTTCCTATCTCCATCACTTGGTACATCATCTTGAGTATTATCTTGATTTTCTGTAATTGCACCCTGATGCTTGGGTGTAATGTTATGTTTCTCAGGAGTGACACACTATTTCTCAGGTAGAGTATTAGGTTCTTTAGTATAAACAAACCTATTGTAGTCCTTTCGTTCTCTTCTACTTTCCTTATCATTCTTTTCTGCAAATTCATCTATCTTTACATTTGCACTTTCAATGATTTGGTTAGATGACTTGTTAAGACATTTATGAGCCTTTCTTTTAGTGGAATACCCTAGAAGGATACCTTCATCACTTTTGGTGTCAAGCTTTCCATATCTATCATCCTTCAAAATATAACATTGACTACCAAAGATTCTCAAGTAACTTAACTTACATTGGGTGTGTAACCATACCAAAGCTCATAGGGTGTCTTCTTTGTGTCCTTCAATTGTACATTGTTCAATGGGTAGACAACAATACTGATAGCTTCCCTCCAAAAAGTTTGAGTGATTCTTTTCTCAATCATCAATGTTCTTGCATAGTCAACAATTGATCTATTTCTCCTCTCAGCAATTCCATTTTGTTATGGTGTTCTTGGTGCAGATGCCTATCTTTTAATTCCATGTTAATTATAGAAATTAGTGAATTCATATAAAATAAATTCCCCTCCTCTATCTGACCTTATGCGTTTCAATTTCTTATCACTTTTTTTTCTACTATAGCCTTATACCATTTAAACATCTTGAATGCTTCTGATTTATCTTTTAAGAACAAAATTGTCACCATTCTAGAATAGTCATCAACAAAGAGAATGAAATACCTATCTCCATAGTACCTCTTTGTCCTCATGGGTCCACATCGATCAGTATGGACTAATTCTAGAATCACATTAGATGTATTAGTTTTACTCTTGAAACTAGACTTTTTCATCTTACCTTTTTGACAATTCTTGCACATGATATACTCAAGCTTTGTCATGCTCGGTAAACCTCTAACATTTCTTTTATTTCTTATCTTTATCATTTTTTCAAAATTCACATGAAACAATCTTTTGTGCCACAACCATATGTCTTCTTTTATAGCCATTAAACAAGTGGTGTTAATGTCATCAAGATAGAAAAGGTTACCTTTTGTCTGCTCACCAGTTCCGATCAACCTTCCTGATTCATTGAAGATCTTTGCCTTCTTATTCTCAAATGCTACTCAGTGACCTATATTGTTCAACTATGAAAGAATTAACACATTACAATTCAATCCTTTCACCCAATAAGCATTTTCACATTTGATCAGGTTATTCAACATTATGGTTCCTTTACCCATTCTTTCTAAACCACCATTATAGTATTCAAAAGTTTCAAACTTTTTCTTATCACCGGTCATGTGTTGAGTGCAGCCACTATCTATGATTGATATATCATTCTTGCTAACCTTAGATATGAGTGTAGTTTCTACATACCTTTCTTCTTCTTTGTCTGAATCATCCTTCATGGCTACAAATACCATCTCAATATATTTTTCAGATTTGGTTTCAGTATCATTAGCTCTGTTCTCAGCTAGGTAACAAGATTTCTTTCCTTTGTCCTTGTAGTCTTGGGTATCTCTTCTTTTAGTTTGTCAGTTTCCTCGATAATCTTTGTTATCACCTCAATCAAACTTCTTCTCATATGGTTTGTCATTCCTTCTGTTAGGAAATCTTGCAGCAAAGTGTCCAACCTCTTTACAATTGAAACATACAAGTGGTAATTTACCTTTGTATCTACCTTTTCCTCTTTGCAGTCTTCTTTCCATTAGTGGTTCAATCTCATCAAGTCCTTGATCCTCATTATCACTTTCACTATCATTTCTAATAGCATGTCTATGACTTGACTTAATTATTTTCAAAGAAGATTTGAATGCATATTCTATAGATGGTAAGACACTTTTATCAAAGTTATTCATCTCAAATCAAATCAGTCTACCAATCAGACTATCTAGAGTAAATTTATTGTTTGCAACTGCTCTCATTTCTTGAATAGCAGAAAATCTAATAGCATATATAGTAAGTAAGCTTGTTAAGATTTTACTTACCATTGTATCCTCTTAAAGTACACCTCCAACTCCTTGGATAGCATTGAATACCTCTTTGATTCTACATCTATAGTGAGTGATATTTTCTCCTCCTTTCATCCTTAGGTCATCAAACCTCCCTCTTAGGCTTTCTACCTTGGCTCTTAGTACATTAGCATCTCCTCCATGTACCAGTTTCAACTTATCCAAAATTTTCTTTGCAGAGGTATAGGTTATGACATCTTCAAACTCAGCATCAAAGGGTGATGAGGCAAGTTATATCATCATGCAATTATGCTCATGCTTTTCTCTCAATTTCTCAAGAGTATGAGGTCCTTTAGGCAACACATATTCAGTATCAAGGTTTTGAGCAACATAATTACCAATAAATGATAGGTGGAGTCTTATTTTTCTTTGCCATAATGAAAATTTGTCTTTATTCAACTTGGGCACATCTCGTTTGTTCATCTTGTGATCTTTTTCTTGAGTTATTGAACTCCTTTTATAAGCACACAAGCTTTGATACCAGTTGTTAGTAATAACAAAGAGGGGGGGTGAATTAGTGGCCTCAAATGTTTTCCAATTAATCAACCCAAAAACTTAGTACCACAATATTAAGCCTCTAGTTATGTTCAATCCTATAGGATGTATACCTTCAAATATACTTACCAAATAACTAGTGCTCAGAGTTATCTTTTAAACCTTATTCTTTATTTTTACTGAATATCAGTCTTTCTATTTACTGAATGACAGCAAATAGCTTAGTGTATACTGACCAATCTAGATTAGTTATGTGTAATGTAAAACAATAAAGCAATGACTCATTTGTTGGAAATTTGACTATACTAGAGTATATGACTCTATTTAGTGTTTTCATTATGGCAACAAAGTCATATGAATTTTTGGAGTCAGCACACATTATCAGAAGATCAGAAATTGGCTAAGTACAGAAAATAGGACAGAGCAAGGAACAGACTGTTATAGTCTTGATTAGCATGTGTTCATTTGTTATCCAAATGATATGTGCCTTTGAGGATAAGCTTATGAGTATGTTTAAATTCTAATTCTAAGAGAGAATGATCAGATCTACAAGTAGGAAGAAGATACAACCAGTTGAAGAGGTACAACTAGTGAATGCCATAACAGGATAGAGATCATGGAAAGAGACGAAAAAGATTGTTTTGGCATAGAATTTTCACTTATCCTCAAGACTTGTGCCTTTGGATTAGTCATTTTTAGTGACCTAAAAATCTATGGTTAAAAGTGCATGAGTTGATTCATCCGTGACAATTAGTTAGAGATAATTTGGTGGAGCAGACTGTGTGAAGAGACGTGTCTGTTCAGTTTGAGTAAAGCAATTATAATTAATGTTAAGACAACTTAATGAAGGGTTGCATGGTTATGTAAGTGATCAAGATAGATGGTAAAAGGTTTCCTAAAGCTGACATGTTTGTTTCTTTTTAGGAAGTACTTATAGAAGTTCATTTGTGATTGGAGAAGTTGTGAAAGCCAGAGATAAGAAAGCAAAGTAGAGTGTTAAAGCAGCAAAGATATATCTGTCATATGTTGATGATATATATTGAAGTCAAAGCTTAGACAGTGCATACAAGATTTTTTTAGTGATTAACAAGAGGTTAAAGCATCAACACACAAAAGGAACTGATCAGACAAGTAGTGTCACAACAGCAGTTCACCTTGCAGATACAGTGTGTATCAAAGATCCAGAAGGTTGTAGCCTTCACCATTTGGATAGTGAGTCCTTGGACAGTGAGTGCACCACCCCTAAAAAGGTTATTGTAAAATAATCCTAACAGGATCTTACCCTTAATAAGGTCACTATACTTCATACATTGTAAAGACAACTCCTAACAGGGTTAAAGATCTTCTAACAAGGATCATAAGAAACTAGTACAGAATATTTGTGGGTACTAATTCCCACCGGGGTTTTCACCTGCATTGGGTTTCCTCGTTATCATATTTGGTGTTATGAGTTGTGTATATTTATCTTACTTGCATTGATATTCATTTCAGTACTTAAGCATTTAAGTAAAGATTCAGATAAGAAGAAAAAGTATTAATTGATAGATCACTGATTCACCCTCCCCCCCTCTCAGTGATCCTAATCCTAACAATTGGTATCAGAGCTCTGGTCCTTAGAAAATAAGTTTAACCACTTAAGGAGATCATGGACAAGGAAGAAATGAAACACCTGAAAATGAATCTTGAAGTAGTACTTGAAGAACTTGACACATCTGAAAAAGAAAATGAAGATCTTAAACTAAAAGTTAATGGCATGCAAATACTTATCAAGAAACTGAAAAAAGAATTAAGGAATTGTTCTTCAAATGATTTGGGGGTAGTCAAAAGGTTGAATGAAGAAAATTCATCTCTGAAGGATCAGATTGAAGAATTAGATGAAAAGCTATGTAACAATCAAGATGCCTATGATGATCAAGTTAAAGAAAACATGTAGTTAGATGAAGAACTGAGACAAGCAAAGATGGAAATCTTGGAGTTAAGAAACAACAAAGATAAGATAGAATCTGAGTTGATTGCAGCAAATAATCATATTGACAAGTTACATACAAGCAAGGATCTGATAGAATCACAGTTGTATGCTCAAAAGGTTAAAGGAGATACCAGCGGTATAGGATACAATGAAGCACAAATTTAGATTGATGCCATGCGAGAAAGAATGAAAGAACCAAAGGACATTAAATATACTAAGGAGATTGGAAATCAAACTAAAGATAATGTTGAACCACCTAAGGATGAATGCAAGCTAGTTGACCATACTTGTTATGCCTCTAACAAGCATGGACATATTGCAAGGAATTGTAAAGAGGTAAGACCTTTCAATGGTTACTGTTATTCTTGCAATAAATTTGGTCATAGAGATATGAATTGTAAAACAAGTCAGAAGAACAAGAATCAGAATAATCAAAGAAATCAGAATTAGAAAAAACAAAAAAGTTATCCTTAGCAAAATGTTAGAAACCCTTAGAACATTACATGTCAGATGTGTAATTAAAATGGACATATAGCCAAGCAGTGCAGCATGATGAATAATAACATCAGACCACCTATCATTTGTCACTCATGTGGAAAAGCTGGACACAGCTCTAAGCATTGTAGATCTAGAGCACAGAGACATGAAAGCCCTAAAATGTCAGAAGATTCATTATGGGATAAGGAAGGAGAAATCAAATTTGTGAAAGCTACAGAAGATGTGAGCAAAATTTGGGTCAAAGTAAAGAAGGATAATGAAGAGAACAAGGTAGTAGATGCATCCTTAGTGGACACATCTTCTACTTCTATTTATTTGACCCTCATGGTCTTTGGGGGAGCTATTCTAGCTCTGAACCCTTGCGTGGCTGGTATACTCACCTTTGAGTATGCACCTTAGATTACAATTGTTTGGTGACATTGTGATACAGTATAACACAGTCTAAATTGTTATCAGGAACAAGAAAAGAAGTTACAGTTGCTTTTTGCGTCCATGCGGCAAGTATTAATGGCGGAAATCTACTTTGAAATCACCAAGTCCTCACTCATAGTCAAAATAAATGATCGGAGATCATAGAAGCCCTAATAGTTGTATTGTTAATGCATTATAGTTGTTCTCAACAATGAAGAAAGGAGATTGATAATTGTCATTTGTTAAGCAAAGTCATTCAAGTTTGAAACAAAGCCCAAGCACGAACACATCATTTTAGAAATTAGTTGAAAACTTAATTAGCAATTGAGTAAGTGGTTGGATAATAAAAGGAGCACTTGCAGTTGAGTAGCAAAGCATCACAATTACATTCTTCAGTAGAGATTGATATCAAGAAACTATTTGAAACATCTTGGAAGTGATTTATGAGTATGCTTCAGCACATGAATTTCATGAAGTAGAATGAGTCAAAAATCTTGTTGAGCAGTGTTCTATGTGAGAGTATCAGTATAGTCGTTGGAGATAATTTTATTTTTGGAGCCAACATGATGTTATCCTTGGAAGTGCACACTTATTATTGATCATCTATGTATGATTACAACAAAAGAGAGTTCACGTAAGAGCAGAATTGATTGAAGATACAATTTGAAATATCATGTGAAGAAGCAGATAAAACTATTATGACAGGTCCTCAGGATTATGCGCCCATGGCAAAGGACATGGAGGATAAATTCATGGTTGATAATGTTGAAGTATCAATAGCATAAATGGATATTGATCTAGACAAGTTTGAAGAAACATTTGTGAAAATTCTTTATATTAGCAAGAAGATCTATTGATCTAAGATATCACAGAAAAGGAAGCAGAAAAAGAGAAGACTGAAGTGTTGGACAGTTCATCATCATTGTTGTCAAGTTTGACACCCATAATAGACTTAGACTCATGGGGAGTAAATAAGTAAGGGGAAGTATATAATCTGAAGGAGTCATGAAAAATAGATCAGATATTGCAGAAGAGAAGTATATGAAGAAAAGTCTCAGTGATTTGGTTAGCAACTTTACACTTGATCTTAGTTCACTCAAAGTTGGTCAAGCATCCTTGAAAGAGTTTGCAACAAAAGGAAGAAAGATTATTGCTAACTATATGAATTAGACCAGTTAAGTGCCCATCATTACAAAGAAGTTCCAGGAGGTAGAGGCTATGATAGAGAAGATAAGGAAATTTGTGGAAGATCCCTCCACTGATATCAATATGTGTATATCAATGGCAGATTGATAAGATTGAGAAGGCAGAGAATATAATATCAAAGGGTGAGTAAAGTAATGTATAGAACATGGATTCTATCATATGATCAAAGTCCTAGCATAGACTTGGAGAAGATGGAGAAGCTACAACATGCATTATGCACCCATCTACAGGTTGTTAATTCATTGATTGCATTTTGGGAGAAAGAGATACATAAATTGCAAATTACATATCCTAATGTGTATGCTGAGTAAATACATAGAAGTGTTTTTTGAGAACCTTTTTCATTAATGTCAAAGGGGGAGTAGAGTATGAATAATATGGAGTCTAGTATATGATAAAAGGGAGATATAAGATAGAGAGATTTTGTATAAAGTACACATAGTAACTTCACCATATTCCTTTGTTGCTATTAATGACAAAGGGGGAGATTGTTGGAAAGGTTACTATACTGAAGTATATGACTCTATTTAGTGTTTTAATTATGGAAAAAAATTCATATAAATTTTTTGAGTAAGCACACATTATCAAAAGATCAAAAATTGGCTAGGTACAAAAAATAGGATAGAGAAAGGAACATACTGTTATAGTTTTGATTAGCATGTGTTCATTTGCTATCCAAATGATATGTGCCTTTGAATATAATCTTATGAGTATGTTTAAATTCTAATTCTAAGAGATCATGATCAGATCTACAAGTATGAAGAAGATACAGCCAGTTGAAGAGGTACAACCAGTTAATGCTAGAACAGGACAGAGATCATGGAAAGAGCCAACAAAGATTATTTTGGCGTAGAAGTTTCACATATCCTCAGGACTTGTACCTTTGGATTAGTAATTATTAGTGACCTAAAAATATATGGTTAAAATTGCATGACTTGATTCATCTAGGATAATTATTTAGAGCTAATTTGGTGGAGCGGACTGTGTGAAGAGAGGTGTCTGTTCGGTTTGAGTAAAGAGGTTATAATTAATGTTAAGCTGAATTAATGAAGGGTTGCATGGTTATGTAAGTGATCAAGATAGATGGTAAAAAATTCCTAAAGCTGAAATTTTTGTGTCTTTTGAGGAAGTACTTATAGAAGGTCATTTGTGATTAGAGAAGTTGTGAAAGCCAAAGATAAGAAAGTAGAGCAGAGTGTTAAAGTAGCAAAGATATATCTGTCATATGTTGATGATATATATATTTAAGTAGAATCTTTGAGAGTGCATACAATATTTTTTTAGTGATTAACAAGAGTTTAAAGCATCAGCACACAAAAGGAACTGATCAGACAAGTAGTGTCACAGCAGCAGTTCACCTTGCAGATACAGTGTGTATCAAAGATCCAGAAGGTTGTAGCCTTCACCATTTGGATAGTGAGTCCTTGGAAAGTGAGTCCACCACCCCTAACATGGTTATTGTAAAAGACTCTTAACAAGGTTTGACCCTTAACAAGGTCAATGTACTTCATACATTGTAAAGACAACTCCTAACAAGGTTAAGGATCTTCTAACAAGGATCATAAGAAACTAGTACAGAATATTTGTGGGTACTAATTCCCACCGGGGTTTTCACCTACATTGGGTTTCCCTGTAATCATATTTAGTGTTATGAGTTGTGTATTTTTATCTTACTAGCATTGATATTCATTTGATTCCTTAAGCATTTAATTAAAGATTCAGATAAGAAGAAAAAGTATTAATTTATAGATCACTAATTCACCTCCCCACTCTCAGTGATTATAATCCTAACATCATTGACACATGGATTTTTAATGTGGAAACCCTATTAAGAGAAAACCCACTTGGGACTGGTAACCAAAAATTTTCACTCTTCTAAAGTGAGCTCGGTGAAGAGCCAACCCTGTTAAATGTTACAAACACATTATTAGGTGTGACCTTGTTAGAGGATTTAAAAGATTAATTTTTCACTTGATATCGGGCATCTCTATGCTACCTTCTATGACCAAACCCTAGTTTGTAAAATGGTATCTGGCATCTCATGCTATCTTTGTGATCAAACTTTTTGATACTCCTTGGGATGTATCTCAGTGTAGAAATGATCTTTAAATCCCTCTTAGTTAAGAAACTTTTTGAATTAATGGTTAAACTGAAATAATATGATTTGTTCACATATACAAGTAATACTTGAATATTTTCAGATCTAGTGTAAGCTCATTAAACCATTCTGATCAATATATATCTTTTCAATACCTTTTCTCCACTTTTGTTTCCACTCGGTGATGTTATGCTTGGTTGCTCGGTGTTTGCAGAAATATTTAGCTCTTTCCTCAGCTTGATTGATCAGGACTATATAAAGTTTTTCTTCATTAGTTTCTCTCCAAAATCCTCTTTTTTATTCACTCCCCTTAATTCATAATGAATTTAGTTTTCTCTTTATAGACATGATATCACCGTTTCTCTCTTCTTGATTTTCTTGATCTTGGTGTGATCTACAATTTTAGTCGATCCTCATTTAAAGCATAACTCCTATTTTATCTTGTTGAAATCTTCTTGCCAACTGGAAAAAACAACATTAAATCCTTTACTTATCTCTAGCTTTATATTATCAATGAAAACAACAATAACAACTAGTTATATCTATATTTAGCTTTGCCAGCTAGATATTTTGTTGTTTCTAAACTCCAGTTAACTTTAGTGTGTTAACTATTTGATAGCTTTGGTCAACACTTTAGTTCTCCTCAGGATTCTTTGTCAGGGTTGTCTATCGGTCGGGGTTGTCTGTCCTTTAGACTTCACTATAAAGTTATGCTTGTCGGTTAACACTGTAATTCTAGCTATCAATAATTCTTGTGACTCTGCTCTTCGGTAATGCTTGTCAGTTTCTTTGCTCACGCATCACTGTGACTTCACTTTCGGTGATCTTTGTCTGTCGAGTTCTACTAGCCATCGGTGTTTGTAGTCACTTAGTGAATGCTTGTCATTTATGCATTACTGAAAGAAAAATATTTATCTCTCTAATTCTCTGAAGTCTTTGACACTTTGATTATAACCAATTAGATTATATCAAGTTGACATAAATGACAATACAATCCATTAACCGATTTCATGTCTTGGAATATCTTTTCTGCATTTTGGTGATCAACTTAACATCTTCAAACATTCAATCAATTACATGTCATTAATGGGTTAAATACTTTATTCTAACTAACAAGTAGGAGAACTTACAAATTATATGCATCCATATCTTATTTACTATCACATGTATAAAATATAAAAACAATATACACATGAATAGTACTAGATAATATGTAGTATAATAGGTATCATAATATTTCCTCTCACTTTGGAAAAATTAACTTCAAAATTTTAAATGTTAAAACTTGATGATATTTTTTCTTGGTTACATGTGGCATCCTTAGGCTATAAAACCTTAAATTTTACTAAAATCTAATCAACCAAAAAAGTATGAAGGTTCTTTGTAAATTTATATAGTATAACCTTATATGAAAAATATGGATCCCCTCTTCTCCAATTTTTTTAGCTGCATTGGTATTCAAGCAATAATCTTAGTATCCTTTCTGATATAAGAGAAATAAAAAAAATGATGGATCTTAAAATAGGGTGGAAGGGCCAACATGTAGACCACCTCAAAAATATTGTTAATAGTTTTGTCAAGGCCATAAGTTTTTGACCCAGCTATTAGTTTACTCATATTAGCATTTTCTTCTAGGGCCAGAGTTGTTAAAGTATTGAATTTCCAATGAAAACTATTTTCTTATTCTATTAATAATGTACTTTCCTTTTCTTAAATTTTTTTCTCATAGTACATTGGCCTTATAGATCCAATCCTATTCCCATGGTTGACTAATGTACTTTTAGATAAGGGGATTCACCACCCTCAAGATAATTTAATCCCAAGAGATGAATGACACAACACTATGTCCCTTAACTGAAGCTTTGGTGAGCTATAAATATTAATTAAATAAATGAACAATTAAGTAAACATATAATCAAAGATATTAAATAACTAAGAAACCCAATATGATACAAATATTCTAACTAGAGGGCGTGAAAGATAAAATCACCAAGATTAGCTAGTAAGTTGTACAAGTTCTCTATCTAGAATGCACATGTGAGTATAAGACAACAACATAGATGTACTACACTACTAGTATATTGTTTACATGTCCCATATGGACATAGTACAAAGGTTGTAACAGAAAGGTATAGAGTTGACCAACAAAATAAATAGGATGCCAAATAAATCTGAAATAATAACAAGGAGCATAAATTAAACTAAGTATTATGCTTGAAAGAAGGATAGAAGAAGAATTTCTTACAAATCATCACTAATACCAACCTCCAACACACTACTCTATTATTCCCTCCAAACCTATACACAAGTTAGACAAGTAAAAATGTTGTGGCTATTTTTTAGTGGCCTACAAAAGTCAAAACCCTACTTTGGTACTTTTACCTCCACAAATAGCCAAGATGGATGGATATTTGATAACATAATAATAGATAAATGATAAAAGAGATAATGCTATTAAAATGGTTCAACAAAGATAAACAAAAAGAATTGTCAGAAAGGTGGAAAAAAATTACCTCCAATGCCAATAAGCTAAAGCTTATTGGAAATAGGGAAGGTGTTGATGCTTAAAAGAGATGGAGCCTCAATGAAGGCAACAATGATGAATTGATGGACAAAAACAACAAGTAGCAAGTTGTATGAATGATCAAGAAGAAAATGGTGCGCTGAGAGTATATGTGTCAGTATGCAAAATGACCAAAAGTAGATCATATAGGAAGCTTAGAACAAGCCCAAAATAATTCTAAAATTAGTGGGTTACAAGAGGATGTATCATACTACTATAAGTAGCATGTGTAACCCTCCAAAAATGAACTTTAGACTACAGATTCATGAGACAACACATAGACATCTCCATGGTGTACATGTATCTTCTGTCAATGCTATATTCATGGTAAAATATTAAAGAAAAACAATGATAGGGAAAACAAATAGAGTGCATGATTAGGTTACCATTTTTCTTAGGTAAACCAAAAGTTTCATGCAATGTAGAATTGCACAGATTGAAATTTATGTTGTATACTTTTCCTCCACTTTAGTAGCATATCTCAAGTGAGATGCATGATAAGGTAGTGAGAGAAAGAGTGAGGAAAACTCTACAAGGAGATGAATGAGAAGAAAAATATTTTGTTCTTGTGGAGTCTTCCCCAAGGAAAATAATTGAAACTTGAAGAGATAATGCTAAGCCACATCATCACATGTTGGTTGTAGAAAAACTTGTTAGATGAAAAATTAAAAGAATAATTAAATGATGTCATTCAAATACATATTGTGAGATAGTGATCACAAAGATTGAAATATTGCATTAGTATAGGTAAAAAATTGTGTTATGCTAGATATCCATATGATAGGGTGATATATAGATGATTGATATGGATAGTAGTTTTTCCCTCCACAAAGGTAACAAATAAGGTAAGATAGTGGTTTAAACCAAAAAAAGGTAACAAATAGAAATAAGATAGTAGTTTAGCCCCCACAAGGGAAACATATAAAATTAGATAAATGCATATCTATGATAATGTGGATATGATATCCCTCCTTAGAATTAAACATGTTACATGAAAGGGGAATACAAGTCAATCTAATGAGAGGGATACTTCATCATGTCAATATAATGAGATATTTTAATAGAATCCAATCCTGTAACAGATGACACATAATACCCACAACATCACAAAAACATAAATACATGGTGACCTAACTATTCTAAATTGTGAAAAATTCATAGTAGTAAAAATAATTAGTGTATATATAGAGATGCATATAAGTTACTCATCATGGTCTCAATTTTTTTTGGATTTAAAGAAAAGCATGTGAAGATAAAGATTAATTAAAAATTTAGTTTATGATGGAGGAAGGTCTAACTATGCCTAATACTTTTGTCATCTTTGAATGTCAAAAATCAAGATACAAAAAATAGAAGAAATATGAAATAAAAAGAGAAAGTGTGCAATAGACAAATCTCATGTATTAGAAATCCTCCGTAATCAAATTACCAATGTTCCTATATTGATCATAGGGGGGGGAGGGAAATATTTAAGAGGGAAACTGCCAAATTAATCCCAAGCATCTCACCAATCACGAGAGTAAAGAATACATCTTCCTTAATACATTTATCTAGTAACTTCATCTATGAAATGGACAATAATCTTGTAAAGGTTGTTATAAATTAAAAAATTTCCTTGAGAGAGTCAAACATGCATTCCTCAAAGGAAACAAGTGACTCAACTTGATATTGTGAATTAGGAGCCATATCACTGACCTCTAAAAATGATTGATGAAAAACCTGGGATAAGTTAGAATGTTGTTTTCCTTAAACACAAATGAAGACATAGAATTTATATTGATAGGCTAGGAAAATAATGGGATATCAACGAGCAAGGTGAAGAGGCGAAGCTCCAAGGGTGAATAGACCATGACCTTTATCCATACAAGGAAATTCCTATTAAAAAACCATTGTAGTGGTAGGAAGAAACATGATGATAATCCTTAAAGGATCAAAAGTTGTTATTAGTATACAAGGAAATAGTTTTGTATCGGCAATCATAGTGTACACCGATAGACAGTTTACAGTGTAACTCGAGGAAGACAATTCACAAAGTAAACCGAGAATAGAATATCGACAAAGTACACCAAGCATAGAATTTCTATGAAGTAAACTAAGTAAAGTCTTACAGAGACATCATCAAGCAAAGTCTACAGAGTATACCGAGAACTAGTCTATCGAGAGATAGTTTTATTCTTGAGAAAAGCATATTTTATCTACACATCTGCTAAAGCACTTTAGTCTTTACAATAGCTTTATTCTTAGCTACAAAATCATTTTTTGTGGATCAAGAATAGCAATAATTATGGATTTAATTAGTTTAACTAATTGTATTCATGCAAACTAGGACATCAAGGTCAAGTTGTAAACCTTTGATCATTAGAGTTATCAAAAAATTTGTGAAACCTAATCAGGTCATAATCTTGTATATATAGGTGTGTAATCAATCAAGAACATGATGATTGTAGCTGTAGAAGGACATGTATGGATCAGATAGAGGTTTTCCTGAACAAGGAAATATAAAGAAGAATCTAGTTTATAAAGAACTACATACAAGGCTATCGAGCATAACAAAGGTATTATCCATTACAAAAGGCGATACATATATCTTGTGAACTTAATGGATCTGTAATCATAAATTCAAGATTGCAAGCTATCTGGTCATAAGTATTTTTGTCTACTCTCAAAACATTGTAGAAAATAGAAGAAATCCTTCAAGAAGGTGGACTTAAAAATCTTATTGTAAATCTCTTAACTGAGTGAACACATACATTGTGTTTTTAAAATATCTTAACCGAGTAGACTTAATAGTCTAACATGTTACTCATAAAATGGTAAGATCATCAGAAGTGATCACAAGTTGTAGCCTTAACTGACACCTTCCATTCTCTAGATAGTAAATCTTTGTGGGTTTCATCCCCACCACAGTTTTTACCTTCTAATAGAGTTTTTCTTTGTTATTAATTCTTGTATCATGTGTAACTAAGGGCCCGTTTGGCAGTAGGAATTGGACCGGAATTGGCATTATCTAATTCAGGATAATGCCAAATTCCATGTTTGGGTCCTTGGAAAAAAATGGAATTGGAATTCTGAAATTCTCATTTTGCCCCCAAAATGGGAATATCATCTTCCACCTAAATAAGTGGAATTGGAATTTCGAACTCCAATTCCAATTTTTACAAAAGCAAATTTAATATTTCGTGGGATCCGTGACTATAAAGATGTATATTATATTGCTATAAGGATGTATATATATACATTTGTGTATATACACATGTGTGTATATATGCATATGTGTATATATACATACATGTATGTGTGTATATACACATATGTGTATATATACATACATGTATGTGTGTATATATACACACATGTATGATGTGTGTATATGTGTGTATACACACACATGTGTATATGTCTATATATATATATATATACACACATGTATGGTGTGTGTATATGTGTGTATATATATACACATGTGTGTATATGTGTATACATGGATACACACTTGTATATGTATATGTATGGTGTGTATATGTGTGTATATGCATGCATGTATGTGTGTATATATACACATGTGTGTATATGTATGTATATATACATAAATGTGTTTATATGTGTATACACACATGTAGGTATAAATACACGTATGTGTGTATGTGTGTATATACACATGTATATATACATGTGTATATACACACATGTATGTATGTATGTATATATACACATGTGTGCATGTGTGTATATATACACACCATATTCAAAGAAATTAAAAAATAAAGAATTAAAATTCCTTATGCATCTTCTCATTCATCTTCCGGATGAACCAAACGGGTCAGACCATATTCCGGATTTCATTTTGAGGATAAGCATCTTCTTCAATATGCAACATCTTCTTGAATTGACCATATCCAGGATATGGTATTCCTGCTGCCAAACGGGCCCTAAGTTTCATGAATGTTTCTATGTTATTTTACATGCACTTAGATTTATGTTTTGAGATTGCACGCATGAGGTAGTAAACAACAATGGTTGGTAATGCAAGCTATGATTACTAAGGTTAATTGATAAAAAGTGTTAAGGGTATTGATTTGCCACTCCCCTCTCAGTACACACCCTTCCATTATTCCAACAATTGGTATCAGAGCTGGATCACCTTTTTGGAAAAGTTCAAATAACTTGAGAGAAAAGATCGTACAATGGAAAGGTATGAGCTTGATAAAAATATTGATAAAAAAAAGTTGGAGATATAGATTTTCTTTGAGAAATACATAGAATGAAGAAACAAGATGAAATAATCATTGGCTAAAAGAAAAGTCACATCATCTCGCTACGATGAAACTGACTATCATGAAGAAGAGATACCTAATTTATTTGATTCATTAGGATATGCATCCAGCAATACATCTGAAACATCTGAAGGAAGCATTACAAATCTAAGGGAAATCAATAAACATCTGTCTGAACAACTAAAGGTACTATAGATTGGTCAAGAGACACATATGGTAAGAAATATTGATGTTCTGAAAAAATGCTAGACATGCTGAACAAAAAAGAACTTTAGCTATTGATGACAGAAGAAACATTACTAAGAAATTGCAAGAGTAAGAATCTAAGATACAAAGACTTACTAAAAATCACATTGAGATCACCAATCAAATAGTTCTTATGAGCCATGAGGCCAACCAAGTGAACATGGAACTAAATGGAAAATTAGAAGTTATTGGTGAACTAAAAGAAGAAAATGAGAAACTGAAGCATGAAGCAAAGATTCAGCAACAACATAATGATATGATCAGGAAAGCTAAAGACAACACAAAAAGAATGGATGAATTTCTGAATAGACAAGGAAGACTCAACAATAATACATGTTTAGGGTATATTGAGGATGGAATGATCAAAGGGATGTCTGCACAAATAAAAAACCAATGAAGCATTCATGTAATCATTATGGAAAACCAGGCCACACATCAAATGTTTGTAGGAGTAAAGCAAAAGGTATTCCTAAAACTACTTCTAGATTCATAGGTAATTATTATAACGATAACTAGCAAGGACAAAAAGCACATGAATGTAGATCTAAGAAGAACAATACAAAGAAGGAATCATAAATGGAAAAATATTGCCCTACTTGCAAAATGCATTGTCACACATCTCATGAATGCAGGAAAAAGAAAAAGAAAGTATGGAAACCTAAAGAGATAGAAAATTCTTATAAACTCAGAAGAGTGGGTAAATCATATGTTTGGCATTACAACACATGGGTAAATTGCACAGTATGTGGTAGATATTGACACATAGATGCAAAATGAATGAGGAAATGGATATGAAGATTGAGGAACTAGACTAACTTTGGAATGGCATGATTACACTATCAAAAGGTTGGTCACCTAAGCAAGGACTGCAGATACTGAGTGATAGAGTCAAGCACTTTTGCAAATGGAAACACTATTGAATATATTAGGAGAATGAGAAATCAAATGTGGAGGAAAGGTTCAAGAAAAGATGATGTTGGACAAAACACTGTAGTAGGTGACACCTCATCCAATGGATCTGGTGATTTCACCACCCCCACCTAAGCAAAACAAGTAAGTATAGAATTGCACTCTACAAAGCTATGTTTTACATCAGTTCCTGTATGCATTAGGGAAAATCCAAATTAGCATGAATGAAGATGCACTATGGTATTAATTTTTATGTTAATATGAATCTAGTCTAGTCAGTTAATATGAAAAAAGCATAAACTGCATGTCGGTAAACATATGAAAGGTAACTGAGTTGACAATATACACCGAGCATCATTGGTAAACATGTGGGAGACAAACAAGTTGACACCTTGTACAAAGTATTGAATACTCATCAAGATAAATAATTTTTCATATTGACCAAGCATCGTTGTTTTCTTGACCAAGAAGTAGGTGGATCATTTAATTTATCACTTAGGGCACATTGTCTATAAAAGGGCAGATGAAAGCTCATTCTCCCACCCAACTTTTACGAGCGAGAGAAAAGAAAAAAGAAAGACTAAGAAGTGACAATATTGTAGAGCTAAAAAAATCATATTCAATGCCACTCCAATAGATTCTGAGCATCCACAAAAAATATCAATTGAGCATCTAAACTCACTGAGCTAACTGTATATTTATGGAGAATCCCTAATTTGTCAAAAAATGACAACCACATCATGGGTCACAAAGATCAATAATGAAAATGACAAAAAGATAGCCTTGATAAAGAACTTAGCATGTGAAGAACCAAACTACAAGTTCTTCTTTGACGTTGCTTCTCAACCTGATGAAAAGGGAGTGTTTTCAAGTATTCCTCCTAGGGTTTTACCGGTTGAAGATATCCATGGATACATTCACTGCAAGATTTCAAAGATTGGAGACCTTAAGATTCAAGAAGATTACCTGAAGCTATGTAAGGTTGGAAACCTATGGGATGAGTATAAGAACATAAAAGTGAAAGGGTTAACCAATGCCCTACTATCCCTAAAAGAGTTCAAAGTGAAGTGGATACAGATAGTACTCAGCCGAGTACACAATGGGAGAATGTTCCTAGATGAACCTGAACTAATCACAAAAGATGTGATTCATGTAGTGACCAGTTATCCCATCACCGAGAAGGCAAAAGCCCTAAAGAATCCTTCATGGCCCGCCATTGAAAATCTAACTGGAGCCGAATGGGATGGCAGAGGGTTGAAACTCAATACAATCATTGACCCCAAGATGAAATTTGGTTCATTTGTACTTGGATACAATATATTCCAAGATAGTGGAATGAACAACATACCATGTGGAGAAGTTGACACTACATATGAAATTGTGAAGAAGGGAATGCAACTAGACATATCTGAACTACTACTAAAGAAAACGGAAAAGAATATGATAACAATTAGATCAGCCATATCTAACACATGTAAGTTTTGTTCTCTCCTTATGTGCACATTCTTCTATTTGTAGAACTTCTTGTCTTCAGTCAGTAATGTCACTTGGGACACAAACCACTAATCATTGTACAGGTTAGTGATTTCATTAAGTCACTAGGAGAGAATTTCATACCTTTATTGGATGGCTTCTTTTCCACATTCAATACTAGGATGTAGAAGATGATTAGAATCCCTGCTCAAATAGTGAAAAACTACAAAGATGAGATATGTTGTGTAGTTGACACCAACTCAACACTCATCAAACATGCACAATTGAGAACAAGATAGTTACCACCACTAGAATATGAAATTGACATTGAACAAGCTACAACAGCTATTGAAACCCTGCTAAATGAGCCAATGGATAAAACCTTGAAAATATTTGGAACATATGAGGAAGCCAAGTCTAGAATTAGCCAGGTGGACATATGCATTGCATATGGAAAAACAAATGAGAGAAATAATCTTAGAAAATTACATGCCCAAGTAACTAGTTGAAGAAATTGAATCAACAATGCAGGAGCATGCAAAGAAATTATCAGAAAAGAAAAGAGCACACAAGGTATTGGAAAAGAAGCTCTAAGATATCGACACTGATAGAAATAAGATTTGGACCCGAATATTTAATCCACCCGAGCAGATACTTGCTTTCACCGAGACTACTCACAATGAGGAAAATGAGGCCACACCGAGCCCTAACCATATTTTCATCAATGACACTAAGGATATCAATCCAATTGATTTTACAACACAAGCAAGTAAGGTCATGGATGAAATTCCTCAGATATTGCAATCATTAGGAAAAATAGAAAATATCACTATAAAAGATATAGCTCATGGTGATTCTGATGATAATGTAAAGGCTGATGAAGATGTAGATATTGCCACTGAGAAAACAAAGGAACATGAAACTGCTGATGGTACATAGGAAAATGTACTAGGTAACAGGCCTTTATTGGTACAAGCTATCAATATAGTCACTCAAGAAAAGGAGAAAACACCTGAGCCTGATGCAAACATACCAGAGGAAAAAGGGGATGAATATGGGGAGCAAAAAAAAACAAATGAGGAGTAGAATGATACAAGTGGATAGGACAAACTGAGTAATGTGACTGCCAAGAACTTCGAAGAGGAAAACAAGGCTGCATATAAACACAAGGTTGAAGTAGAGGCATCTACAACTGACCAACAGGTTCATAGCAAGAAACATACCAAAGGAACCACACCTCCAAGGAAATCACCAAAATAAACAGAACCAGAGAAGGATCTTTCTATAATCCTTCATTCCCTTGCTTCCATCACCATTCCCAAGAAGAAAAAGAATAAGAAGAGAAAAGAACCAATAAAACTTCATGAGATCATTGACATACCCAACTGTGATCAAAGGACACTAGATCCCTAGTCACTAACAAAATATGGATAACTATGCAAATGGAAGCCAACACGGGACAAGCTCAAGAAGGAGCACAAAAATTCACAAGTCCTAGATACTACAAAGGAAATCCTCTTGCCAATAGTTCCTGACACACAAATTGCATATCAACTAGGAGTTTTGACCAAGACCATAACATCACAGAATGTAGAAGCTGACAAGGTCATTGAAGAACGTGCAGAAGAGAAGTGTCAATACAAGCTAACTGAGAAAATCAGCCAGGAAGTGGAAGAGAACAAGGGAAAAAATTTTGAGCTACTAACGACACTAGAACAAATCATATCAGAAGTAGTTAACTTAGTTCAAAAGTTGTGCACACTAGAGAAATACACTACCGAGCATAGTGAAAAGTTGCTAAAATAAATGAGGATCTAAAAGCTAGTGCACAAAGTCTGTCAACCGAGCCAAATGCATTCAAACTAAATTATGAAAAAATTGTAGAATCAAAGCGGTTGATACTTGCAATTCAAAAGGAAGAAAGAAAAATTAGAGATGAAGTAACCGAGCTTCAAGCTATGTTACTACCGAATCTCACATTGCTCCTACAACACATGACTTTGGGGAAGACTCTAATTGCCACCCCAGAGATTTCAGTCACAAAGAGTATCTATGACATACACACCAGAATCAATTTGGGGCACATGACCCTCGAACACCTCAAGGAGAAATGGGACACACTGATGGCAGCCATATAGGAATCCTATTCACACATATTTGACAAGTTGTAAGTAATAAATCCTTGTCATTAATTTAAAAAAAGGGGGAAAATGAATGTACAAAGGGGGAAAATGTACCAAAAGCAAAAAATGTATCAAAAGGGGAAAATGTACCAAGGAAAACATCTAAGTAATTTATATTCAGGCATGCACATACGGGGATTCATTGAAAATGTAATTACACTTATTATATACACTATACATATAAGTTTTTGATACTAATGCCAAAGGAGGAGATTGATAATCCTTAAAGGATCAGAGGTTTTCATTAGTATACAATGAAATAGTTTTGGACCGTCGGTCATAGTGTACACCGACATAAAGTTTACAGTGTAACCCAAGGAAGATAGTCAACAGAGTAAATTGAGAAGAGAATGTCTATAGAGTAAACCGAGCACAGAATGTCTATAGAGTAAACTAAGCACAGTCTTACAAAGACATCACCGAGTGCAGTCTACAAAGTATACCGAGCACCACTCTACCGAGAGAAATTTTTATTCCTAAGAAAATTGGATCTTATGTACATGCTAGCTAAAGCACTTTAGTCTTTAAAATAGATTTATGCTTAGCTGGAAAACTATTTTTTGTGCATCAAAAATAATGAAAATTATGGATTTAATTAGTTTAACTAATTGTATTCATGCAAACTAGGAGATCAAGGTCAAGTTATAAACCTTTGATCATTAGAGTTATGAAGAAAAGTGTGAAACATAATTAGGTCACAATCTCGTATATATAGATGTGTAATCAAAGAAGAACATGATGATTGTAGCCATAGAAGGACATCAATGGATTAGACAGAGGTTCTCATGCACAAGGGTAGATAAAGAAGAATTTATTTTATCAAGAACTACATACAAGGCTACTGAGCAGAGTTCAGACCTATATTATCCATCACAATCGGTGATACATATATTTTGTGAACTTACTAGATCTATAATTAACAATTCAAGATTGCAAGCTATCAAGTCATAAGTATATTTGTCTACTCTTTAAAAATTGTATAAAATAGAAGAAATCCTTCGAGAAGGTGGACTTAACAATCTTATCGTTAATCTCTTAACTGAATGCACACATACATTGTGTTGTTAAAATATCTTAATCGAGTAGACTTAACAAGTCTAAAATGTTACTCCTAACAGGGTAAGATCATCAGAAGTGATCACAACTTGTAGCCTTAACTGACACCTTCCATCCTGTAGATAGTGAAGCTTTGTGGGTTTCATCCCCACCAAAATTTTTACCTTCTAACAAGGGTTTTCTGTGTTATTAATTCTTGTGTCATGTGTAACTAAGTTTCATGAATGTTTCTATGTTAGTTTACATGCACTTACATTTATGTTTTAATATTACATGCATGAGATAGTAAAGCAACAATGGCCGGTAATGCAAGCTATGATTACTAAGGTTAATTGATAAAAAAATTTAAGGGTACTTATTAAGCTCTCCCCTCTCAGTACACACCCTTCCATTATTCCAACACATGAAAGATAGTGCAATATGTGATGAAGATGCAATAAATGAAAAATTAGAAGTAGGACCATATGTCGATGGAGAAAAAATGATAATTAATGGTTGACCATTAGCTTTTGAGGTGACTTCATATA
The DNA here is from genome assembly GCA_018584345.1 of Thuja plicata. Classification (NCBI taxonomy): domain Eukaryota; kingdom Viridiplantae; phylum Streptophyta; class Pinopsida; order Cupressales; family Cupressaceae; genus Thuja; species Thuja plicata. Next base: position 1,051,367 of record MU223775.1, on the reverse strand, counting down.
CAAAAGACCTTAATCATTGACATAAAAGATGGTTTTTATGTATATGTGGACTAGGAAGAGAATCCTGAGAAGGCTCTATAACATTATATTTTATATATGAGGAAATTAGTGTTGTCACCAAAAGAGAAGAAGGCCTAACTAATGGAGTGGGGGGTACTGCCAAAGCAATGGCTATTAGCTTAGCTATAGATGCATTTTCTTATTTTTGTCTAGGAGTAGTTTAAGGAACATGAGGTAGCCCCAAAATCTAAACAATATGATCAAGGGGAGAAGAGCGAGTGCATGGTGAGCACTTGGAATTTCTATAAACAGTAGGGCAAGAAAAATTTTTAGAATGGGAAACTTAAAAAGATGATAAGTCTTAGATTGTGGCTATCCGTGGTGCATTTCACATATTTGTACTAAGTGCAATGGAAGAGTAGAAGGAACCACTTGAGAGTGCATCATCTTTGGTAGATAGGGAGGTCTACTATAAGGAGATTGCTTTCCCTTGATTCTCATTGAAGAGAGAGTAAAAGGTAAGGCATGCTATTAAGTAGGAGTAGGAAAAGGTGAAGAAGAAAATGTGGGAGGGGACACAGGAGCTAAAATTTGAACTGACTTGTAAGATAAATCCTTGATTTTCTATTTATTAAATGCTTTTCATAATCTTCATAGGGAAGCAAGGGTCCAACAATAGTAGGCTAGAAGTGATCAATGAGAAATCCCCAACATAACACCAAGGATTGATATCTAATATTCTAGATAGTGTGGATAGTGGCCTCATGGGTGAAATTCAAACATTTATGAATGAGTAAGTGGATCAACACCACATAGACTAACCACGGGACACCTAGGTTCACATGGAAGAGGTATGACTTTAGAATTAAAAAAAATGTATTTGAAATTGCCTTTAATCCAACTAGTACCATCAAGGATATAGACCCCATTGGGGCAATCAAAGGAATATTACACATGTAAATAGTAGCCTTGCACTCATCATTTGTCACGCAATGTAACCCACTAACAAACATGACCTCCTCCATGATTACATTGTCTTTTCATGTAAAATCAATTATAATACTTCTAACCACATAATCTTTGATCTTAGTAGGGATGTACAAAGGAGAGGGCTCTCTATAATACTGTAAGCCTAGAGGTGTAAACATTAAGTCCATATTTTTATTCCTCTAGCTCAAAGGCAAGATCAGAGTGATGGTGACCGTGTTAACATATGGAAAATCATACAATGTAGGAGATGATGATACTTAAATAAAAATTATCTTCTTCACATAAAGTTTTAAACAATATAGAGAAGGAAATTCAATAGCCTAAAAATGATGAGATTCCAAGGGGTAAGTGGTCCACTTTACCTCTCTTAACTAGTGCTTTGGTGAGTTAGGAAGATTAATTAAATAAAAGATGAATTAACTAGATATGTAATCAAAGATATTGAGTAATTACGCAACATAAGAAGATAAAAATATTCTAACTAGAGGAACTTATAGGTTATATCACAAAGACCAACTAGTAAGATGTGCAATATCTCTATCTAGGATGCATGTAGAATTTTAGGATGACAATTCAGATTTAGGATGTGAGTGTATTGTGCACACATCTCAAAGATTGTACTAGAAAGGTACAAGTCCAACCAACTGACGTATAAGAATTGTAAGCAAACTGGAAATAATAACAAAGAACATAAATGAGTAAAAGTATGATACTTGAAAAAATGAAGTTTGGCACCTTCATAAGTTTGTAAAATATAAAGTAACTTTAATGATAAAATTGATTGTGGCATATGAAAAAGAACCTACATATTTCTACTGGGTTCGAAGAGTAATAACTTGAAGTTGAATGATTGTCATAAAAATACACTCGATGATCTTATTCATCTGTCATTAGTAAGTGTGCTTGTCTATTTTCAGCCTCCCATGATCAGAATTAATTAGTTTCTAAAGTGGCAGGTTGAGGGGTTCAGATAAGGTTAGTTGTTTGCACCTAGTTGTAACTGCCTAAGTGATCCACTTTAGAGATAAATATTTCAGAACTGGATGATTTTTATGTTAAACCAATTGGTGCCTGCAATTGTCCACATATTAATATACCTTATATCTATGTTAATGACCTTGGCGAGCCTTGTTTGGTATTTTTACCAAACCAAAACATGATGCAGTTTATTGAAATCTGCAGTCCACATATTGTTAAGTTTGTCTTCTCTAACCTCACATCTTGATAAATATTTCACAGCTAGATGATATCATGTAAAAAAAATTGGTTTCTGTGTTTGTCATCATATTCACGCTTTCCCTTACTCAGTTGCAAAGTCTCAAACTTTAGTCTCAAAGTAAAGTTTGGTAATTTTCAAAGCTAAATTTCTTTCCTTCTATCTAGCACACTAGACATGCATGTATCTACGAAGATCTATTCAGGTTTTGCATTTTTTAATTTCTCAGTTATATTTATGAAAATAATATGAAACAATGTAGCATCTTGACTATGAAGAGAGAACCATCCAGGTATTAACATGTTGAAGATGGCTCATGCGTGAATACATTCCTGTTAACATTATTTTCCTACTATTAAGATGGGCTAAAAATTTATTTATAAATTAACTTTAAATAGATACAATACAAAAGAAAAATTAAAAGCTACTTTATTCTAATACACTCGGAGTAGCTAATACACGAGTCGGGAAAATTCATATTTGTCATTTTTTAATTGATGGATTTTAACCCTATTATTAATTCTCAAGATGCATGAGTCAAGAAACTGTAGTATTTTCTTTAGGAGTAGCTAATTTATTGCCTGTGAGCGCATAAGATCAAGTATTGAATACTAGGAAATAGAGAAATGCGAATGTAGTTTTATAATGCTTCCACCTTCTTGTTTGACATAGTTTCCACATGATAGTGTGTTACAATAGGTTTCAGAATGAAATTGAGTATATGCTTGCTTAGCGGTGTTTAGTTCATTTATAAATGTATACCATTATCAGTTAAAACAAATTACAGGAATTGAATTAAAATTTGTAATAAGTTAGCTATAAACATGGATAAGTAGAGTTATAATAAATATTATTTCCTCACCTTTGAGTTCAGGATTTTGTTGAGCAAATGAGCTTGAAGAATCGATCATCTCTCTATTAAGGGTAATTCCACATGTACCCTTGGGTATAAGACATTGAGTTATTATTCATAAAATATTTCTACGCAACAACAAATAATGCTCTCTCTCTCTCTCTCTCTCTCTCTCTCTCTCTCTCTCTCTCTCTCTCTCTCTCTCTCTCTCTCTCTCTCTCTCTCTCTCTCTCTCTCTCTCGCAAAGTTTCAGCCTATTTCACTTGCTAATATTTTTAAAATTTTTGTTGTTGAATACAACCTCTCAATTAATATTTCGCAATCTAAAATCAATCATTAAATTATTTTCTAGTATTATAATTGTGTTTACCTATGCTAACTTTTTATTTTTGTAATTTATTTTTGTTATTCTTAGAACTTTTCTTCGAAATGTGAATAACATTTATTAACTTAGGGATGTAATACCATTCCATCTAGATTTTTGTGAATAGGCTATAAAAATTGATTTTTTTTAAAAGAATAAATAAACCTTATTTCATATACAATAAGATATTTTGAACATAGGGAAGCATAAGAAGCCAACAAATTGAATCGATGCACTATGGCACTTAGGCATTGATAAAAAATAATAATGAAATACTTAATGTAAATTAGGATACTCAAAGTGAATTCATATGATGCAACAGTATAACCTCTTCCCATATAAGCAACCTCAACTAATGTAATTATAAATATAAAAAAAATTACTTATGACAATTATGTACGTTTTCAACATCATGACATTTGATATATCCCTAAATGTACATTAGAGAAAACCTATATTACAATCAATTTGATTTTAATCTTTGATTGTACAAATTTTTGAAATATGTTTGAAAACATGTTTTAATACTTACAAACAAATACAATGTAATTTAGTATAATAAACTATTTTCAATCTTTACTTCGTCAACTTTAATAATAATTTCAGTCCTGAATTTTAAATTTACTACTGAAACCGCATGTAGTGTCATTACTTTTTGTGTGGGGGATGGCATCTATACATGGTATTATCTTCCAAACAAGTCGACTTTACACCACAAAACAGGAGGAATAAAACGAATATAAAATTCATTAGCCTACAAATGGAAAATTGCAACATGTGTATGTACATTATTCACGTAGCCGCTTGTTCAAATGAGGAGAATAACTTTTAGTTATTAAATAACTCCAATCACATGAACCCAAAATATAAAGATTCTTCAGAGACTTCCTTATCGGCTGAATATAATCTCAGATTTGGAATACTTTCTTACCCGTTCTTCATTGTATGAGAGTGAAATGTATTTATCTCATTAACAGATGAGTAGACAATATAAATGTTGTCGCCTTGCTGCAATTTTGATCTTGATAATGCAGTAAGGTAAAATAATATATTTTCATGCATTCGTCTATAATAGTGATGAATGATTATTGTAAGGAATTACTTTGAATTTAAATGCAATTGATACCCACAATCATTTGACTCTTAGGACTCATTTGGTGCCAAGCATTAAGAAAACTAATTCCTATTTTAGGGCCAATGTTTACATTAGTTAATTCTTTAAAAAAAAGCTGGAATTCATTTCTTATTGGAGAATAAGCTATTTTTGGATTCAAAAAAAATTTTTTAATTAATTTTTTTTTAAATTTTTTTTTTTGAAATCGTTTTTTGATCTTTTTTTTTTTTTTCTAATGTGGATATGTATATATATACACATGTGTGTATATACACACACACATATATACACACACATGTGTATATACACGTGTATATATATGTGTATATACACACATATGTATATATGTGTGTACATGTGTATATACACATGTGTAGATACATACATGTGTGTATATACATGTGTGTATATACACACATGTGTATATACACATGCATATGTGTGTATATGTGTATGTATATATATGTACACAAGTTAAAAATATATATTATTCAAATTAATTAAAAAAATAAAAAATAATCCTTATTCCAATTCTACAATATGAGATCCAAACGGAGAATAGCTTATTCCAACTTTCATTTTAAGAATTAATTAATCCGAGAATAGGCCCTTATTCTGAAATAGGCCTATTCTAGATAAGTAATTTATACGCAAAGTGGCTTTAAAAGAGAATCTTCACTAAATGCAAAGTGAGTGTGTGAATCGTACCAGCCATTGTGATGTTTTTGAATGATAGAAAACGATTCTATAACAACAATTTTGAAAGCAAAATATTTGTTTGAAAGTACAGAATGCTGGCCGTTTTTGACTGGTGGCTGAGAAGACCATGCCTATCCTACAAAAGCGTGTATTCAAAGCTTAGGTCATTCAACGTCATATATGGATGTATATAAGAGCGTTTGGTGCATATTTGTCACAACAATCCTCTCAGACTGCAATTTCTTTCCTCACCAACTCAATGGCTAAATTTTTCAAGATTTCTCTGCTTGTTCTTACGTTGTTGCTACCTGCTACAATAGGTATATCCCTAGTTGTAATACATTTTACTGCAATATAGGGAAAATAGATATTCCTTCAAGTTAGTATCTTCTGAGCTTTATAAGGGTCAGTTAGCGTTCCAAAATCTTGCCGTCAGCTTAGGCGGGAACAGCATGGCAAGTAGCAACGTCTAGTTCAGCCCATCGTCTGTGTCATCGAGGGTGAAGAACGCCGTTTCTTCGCTCACCAGCCTAATCCGGCAATACCATCTTGACGACGATGACATCGACATCGACTATGAGCATTTCGACTTTACCAATCCCAATACATATGTAGAGTGCATTGGACAGCTAATCACACAATTAAAGAGGAACAAAGTCATCTCCTTCGCCTCCATCGCTCCCTTCGACGACCCTCCTGTGCAATCCCATTACACTGCACTTTGGAATAAGTATGGCAAATCAATTCACTATGTGAATTTCCAGTTCTATGCCTACGACTCGAGCACCACCGTGTCACAGTTTGTGAACCATTTCAACGATCAATTGCATCGTTATACCGGCAGTCAAATTCTGGCTAGTTTCATGATGAAGGAAAGTGGAGGGTTGTCACCTACCAATGGATTCTTTGACGCTTGCAGAAAGCTTAGAGACTCTGACAATCTCCATGGCATCTTTGTGTGGACTGCAGATACGTCACAGTCTAATGGCTTCAAATACGAAAAACAATCCCAAGGTGTTCTACTAAGCTCCTGATTTACTTCACGGTCTAATGACCATGATAAATGTTCTATTTTAGATTTAGAATTGTTTTTGGTGGTTCTTAAACAACATACATCAAGGAATAAATTAAGCCCATAAAAAGTTAGGCAATTTTGATTATTTAATTCTTTTAGTCTAGGACTCAGTCATTAGTATGTTGTTTAAGTCTTTTAGTTGTATTTCAAAAAATACTGTTTTTTGTTTTATTTATAAAAGTTAGAAGAAAAACTTCTATATTGAGATGAATCATGATGTAATAGAAATTGAATAAACAAAAGATATCAATTTAGGTTCTTGTGTCTGATTTCAAATCTATAATATAATAATAATGGTTGTACCATATAAATTACATCGTCTCTTTCTTTTATTTATTTTTCTCATGTAGTTCTTTGTATATTTAATTCTTACGTATTGCAAACATTATTTTGAATTAAAGCAAAATCAGATTTTGAAGGAACACTGCAACCCTTTATAGCAAAATGAAAGGTTTAAACTTTGAAATGCCCAAAACAAAACATACTGCAAAGTCGCAGCCATTGAGCAGAAAAACCAGTAGAACCCCCAGAAAAAACCAGCAAAGCCCCTAGATAAAACCAAGGAGATTCAACATAGAAAAGTATAAGTATTTGAAGAAATCTTTTAAGTTTATGAACCTATTTTGCCTAATTAATCTACAAACATGACAAATATATTTTACAACTTATATTTTGTTTGGATTCATACTTTCCTACAAAAATTTATTGCATTATACATAATGATACCACAAACCTTCCTTATAAGTCATTTTCTCTAACTCCCATTAAACTTCAAATTGGATTGTTTACATAATAGCCCCATGAATAATTGAGGTTTTAAATTTTAACAATTGAGAGATTTCCTAAGCTAGAAACATTCAAAATAGGAAAAAGAAAATGATTAACATCCCAATATAAGGATTTTGCACCTTATTTCATGTATTTTGATATTTCATTTTTTTTTTTAATCTTAAAAAATTGGTTAATTTCTTCTAAGATTTTTGTTGAGACAATGAATATTTTTCTATGAAATTGTAAGAAACATAGATTTTGTGATGTTAATATGTTGCCAATTTAATTTATTGATTTCTATAATAAAACATGACATTATTTTTTTTTATAAATTTATACATTATTTTTTTTTAAATGTTTTTGTTTTTCTCAATTTCATTCACCAATTTATAATGGAAATGCCTATGTTTTATAAAGAGGCTCACAAATGAATTCACAATTATAATATTTTCATTTTCATTTAGAATTTTAATTTCAATATGCTTCCTGATTTTTTTTCATAAAGTTGTTTCTTATTTTCTTAGTTAAAGTGTTAAAACCTTTGATTTTACTTTTTTAAAGTTGTATTATTTAAGGAGTTGTACTTAAGAACATTCTAAATAATTAGGATCATTGTTTCTTAATTTATTATTACAAAACATATACTAGATTTTGTAATTTTTTATTATGTTACTTTAATAAGATTAACATTATTATTTTATTTGAAATTTTTGAATATTTATACAAGTGTATTGGCTATTGTTAAGGACATTTATGGTAATTATATATTTATTTGTCAAGCTTATGGTAGACTTAGTACAATAATTTTTCAACAATAGGCATACACTAGAATCATTCATCAAATATTTGGTTTAGTAAGCCAAGAATGTAATGTAGACAAAGATTTGACCACACAAGATATCCTTCTTTTAAGTTGTAGGAACCCATGAACATATTTATATTAAGATTCTACTCTTTTTATTCAAAATTTAGATGTCAATTTTAATATTATTTTTTTTATATCACTTAGTCAATAAAATAAATTATATTCAATATCATAATAAAATTAAATCGATAGATTTTCTCTCAAACTATCACATTTTTTAAATTATTCAATAGTCAATGCTCTTCTCTCTATATCTCGAGTCAAGTCACTAGACGGCCTTTGCATTGAGCCCCCATTCTCTTTCAAGAGATATTACAAAATGCAAAAAAAAAATGCCTATATAATTATAAGGAAAAATGAGAAGAACGGTTGCAACTAATGTCTCTTTAGGAAAAGGGTATGTGGTTTTGAACCCAACCTCTTTGACTATAAATAGAATAAAAAATATCACATGAAGACCATTTACATACTTTTTTGACATTTGAAATGAGTGGTACTCTACTATTATAAGATGATATGTTCACAGAATTGCATCCTTGCAGGCAATTGTCAAGCATGACAACTCAAAAGATAATGGCAATGGTTAGTAGCATTTGATTCAACAATTCAATTTTATGTTACTACAATTATAAGTTGTTTTTTTAGAAATTAATTATTTCTTTTTACGCTTTTTCACGCTAACCTATAACATAGACCATACAAAACTATGTAGTCTACTATCCTGACTCCATCTTCATGGAACAGCTATGAGTTATATCAAATTAAATTCAACATGATTTATTTAAAGAGGTTTTATCTAGCTCTTTAACCATATGTATGGATTTTCTGCAGGTCCCCTACTTGGTTTTTGTGATATCTATGTGTTACATTTGTTCCTTCCTTGTTTCACCCTCTCTACTTGACCATTCCTTATTACATCACATAGTTGATACTCTATACTGCCACTTTAGATGATGTGTTCAATTTTGTGTCTTTCTATTTATGGTATTCTAGCATACTTTAAAACTTCCATTAAGTTTGACCTTATTTGTGTTCACCCTCAGGAGACCATGTGGAAGATTTGAGAGCTTGCCAAACTATCATGGTTCAAAAAGATACCATATGCTCTCCCTCTATCTATCCAGATTATCATTTTTGTTCTCCTAAGATTCGTTCAAGGGTTGTAGATGAATAGTTTCAGTGCCTTGTACATGCAAATGGGGCTCCTTAATGTTGATTGTCTCTTTTGCATTTATTGTTCCTTTGAGTCATTTATTGTTTTATGTTTTCACATGATAATTACTACATTTGTTGTTTTAATGATGGAAAACATGGAACATTGGGTAATGGCATTTTGTATTCTCAGTTGTAAGAATACAAGGTGGTAGGGCGGCTCATTTCAAGTTCGTTACCTTTACCCCTACAAGTTTGTGCTTTTATTTTCATTATAGAAAAACAAAATGGTGGAAATAAAAGAACTGACATGTCACACTTATAAGGGCAATAAATCAACAAAAAAATATGTAAGTTTTCATATTGTTTAGAGTTGGAATGCAATTTTGCATTCTGCTATGGATACAGCAATACAATAGTTATGAATTTCACCATATGTATCTTATAGACATTGTATAAAGTTAAAATTTTGTACATACAATATTATAAATTAAAACAATTTATATTCCACTTATATATTAAGTCATTTTGTCCTATATATCATATTATATAAAATCTCAGCATCACACCTATAAGTATTACAACATAGAGTTGGGATGAGAAATACAACGGGCCACCCTGATCAAATCAGGATCCCTGGAGGAGAACCTGTGCTTCCCTTTTGTACTTGAACCCACTGGATTTTGAACTATCTACACACAGCACAAAGATACCATGGAGATTACTAGACTTCTTGAGTGCTCACAAGCGTCAAAGAAGCCATGTGCAGGAGAAAGCCCTCCGTTGCACTCGGTCATGAAACTAGTCAGCACTTTCCCATCGCTTTAACAAGATTCCTGAGTGTTGAAATATTTGATAAGTTACGAGACAAATGTGCTTGGATCGAATGTGACAGATTTCCAACACAACTTGATTAGAGTTTATATGATACACATCATGTTGTTTTGTTTGAGACATTTATAATCCATATAAACAAAATAAAGTGTGTCAGCCATATGCTAAGCTACATAATGTCCACTATTTGGTGTGTAGAGCAAAGTAATTAGAGTTCTCAAAGATTGTTTTCCTGTTCAATGAAATTAATATTTCGTTCTTGGAAATATTGTTATACTCTAGAGTTTGGAATAGCTAAATCTTAATGCTTCACTGAAGTTACACCTTTTTAATGGAAAATACTGCCAATGATTTCTCTCATGATTTTCTCGTCAGTTGTATGGGTTTTCAATTACGTTTCTAAAATTGGTACTTGATAATCTTCTAGATTAGATTGTGTAGGAATTGTTTACTTTGTATATGTTTTCAAATTTTGGTGGTTTTCTAATTAAAAAGAGATTCATCTCCTCATGTGTATTTGGTCATCTTCGTTGTTATATATGCCTATATTGTTGTTACTAATTGATAATATATTTCAGGTGCGAATTGGAACCTATTTAGATAATACATTGGGTCCGAGTTCAATAGCGTCAAATTTTCCGACTTGCCAATCAATTCTTGCACGGAGTTTCATTTCTGGCCTTCGCTATCGACTACACCCCGTTGGGAAGTGCTCCTACAAACGGGAAGTTCAACATTTTCTGGGATAACACCAATCTCAGCCCGAGCGCTATGCAGGCCATCAAAGCCAAGCATAAGAACGTCAAAGTTGTCGTCATCTTAGGCGGGAATGGCCAGCCTTAAACATCACACACTAAGCTTTGACTTAGTGTGTGGTGTTTGACATGGGTCCCACGGCGGGGTTAACTAGCACAGCCGAACCAGGTGTCTAGGCCCACTTTTAACCTTCGACCTGACATTTCCCGTTCACAGGTTTCCACCCTTTTTTTCCGCCTAACGTCCGTTCCTTCGCATTCATCCGCTTCAAAAAATAGACGCCGTTAGAATTCGAATTTTCTCAGTTCCCGCTCAGAATTTGGAAAGTGTTTGATAACATAATAATATAGGAAAATGCACGAATTTGAATTTTAGCTTTTGCTCCAATAATTCTACTTATTCCTCTGTTCATTGCTTATTCTTTCTGATATAAAGTGGAAAACGCACGAAGTTAGCCGTGATGCGTGAATAAAATTTTGATATTTACAACGGCAAGAATATTTCATGTTTATTATATTTATTATTTTGTTTGTTATTATATAGTATTTTATTATACTTATATTTAGTATT
>MU223775.1:860391-1018631 GCA_018584345.1 Thuja plicata | reverse complement strand
AAATAAACATGAATCTAATCTACATGAGGAGCCATGAATGCAAGAATAAGAAGACAAGAAGATAGAGAAGTTGCAATATCCAAGCTCAAGTGCTCAAATCCTCCTCCAAAATTGCTCTCCAAACCTGCAACATAACTATACTATGAAAAAGATGATTGATGATTGATTGATGATTGATTATTGATTGATGATTATCAAATGAGAAGGAGAGATTTCTTTATAAAGAAAAGTGAACGGTTGAGATTAAGAGGCAAAAAGAATTAATCAATGGTTGAGATTAAGAAGCAAAAATCAAAGGCTATGATTAAGAGGCAAAAATCCCACCACTTAGGAGGATGTGAAGAAAAAGGGATTTTATTTACTTTTTTATTTAATTTATTTCCTTTTTCAACAAATAAAGTGCTTTAAGTGGGGATTTTTATTTATTTAATTAAAAAAGAGGTTTTCTTTCAATTAAATAAATTAGAAGAATTTTATTTAATTAAATGGGAGGAATTTTATTTATTTAAATAAGATTAATTTTATTTAATTAAAAGGGAGAAATTTACTTTAATTAAATAAGATAAATTTTATTCAATTAAAAGGGAGATTAAATCTTTTAATTAAATAAGATAAATTTTATTTAATTAAAAAGAAAATTAAATCTTTTAATTAGATAAAAATGATCAAACCTTAGGAAATATTGAATTAATTGAATTATTGAATTAATTACAATTTGATAAAGGAAATTGATTTGAATTGAAAATATTGCGAAATATTGATTCAGAAATTTGATAAAATGATAAAATGATAAATGGGGCCCACAGTCTAGGCAACCATTTTAGGGTGCATACAATAAGATGATATATTCACAGAATGACATCCTTGAAGGCAATCGTCAAGCACAACAACTCAAAAGATCATGGCAATCATTCGTAGCATTTAATTCAACAATTCAATTTTATGTTAATACAATTATAAGTTATTTTTAAAAAAATCATTGTTTCTCTTTATGCTTTGTTGTGCTAACCTGTAACATAGAGCATACAAAAATATGTAGTCTACTATCCTGACTCCATCTTCTTAGAATATCTATGAGTTATATCAAATTAAATTCAATATTCTTTATTTAAAGAGATTCCATCTATCTCTTTAACCAAATGTATAGATTTTCTGCAAGTCGCCTACTTGGTTTGTGTGATATGTATGCGTTACATTCGTGCTTCCTTGTTTCATCCCCTCCACTTGACCATTCCTTATCAAGTCACATAGTTGATACATTGTAATGTCGCTTTAGATAATCTGTTCAATTTTGTGTGTTGCTATTTATGGTGTTATTGCATACTTTAAAACTTCCATTAAGTTTGACCTTATTTGTGTTCACCCTCAAGAGACCATATGGAAGATTTGAGAGCTTGCCAAAGTGTCGCAAAAAGATACCATAAGCTCTCCCTCTCTCTATCCAAATTATCATTTTCTGATCTCCTAATATTTGTTCAAGGGTTGTTGATGAATAGTTTCAGTGCTCGGTACATGCAGTTGGGGCTCCTTGATGTTGATTGTCTCTTTTGCATTTTTTGTTCCTTTGAGTTGTTAATTGTTCTATGTTTTCACATGATAATTACTAAGTTTTGTTGTTTTAATGATGGCATACTTGGAACATTGGGTAAGGGAATTTTGTATTCTCAGTTGTGAGAATACTGGGTGGTAGGGCGGCTTGTTTCAAATTTGCCACCTTTACCCCTACAAGTTTGTTCTCTTAATTTCATTGTGAAATAAGAAAATGGTGGAAACAAAAGAACTGCAATGTCACACCTATACGGGAAATAAATGCACAAAAAATGTATAATTTTTCATATTTTTTAGAGTTGGAATGTAATTTTTGCATTCTGCTATGGATAAAACATTACAATAGTTATGAATTTCACCATATGTATCTTATAGATATTGTATAAAATTAAAATTGTTTACATACAATATTATAAATTAAAATAATTTATATTACACTTATATATTACCTCATTCTTTCCTATATATCAACTCGTATAAATTCTCCACATCACATCTATAAGTATTACAACATAGAGTTAGGATAAGAAATATGATGGGATGCCCATATCAATTAAGGATCCCTGGAGGAGAACCTACGCTTTCTTTTTGTACTTTAACCCACTGGATTTGGAACTGTCTACACACAACACAAAGATACCATGGAGATTACTAGACTTCTTGAGCGCTCACAAGCGTCAAAGAAGCCATTGGCAGGCGAAATCCCTCCATTGCACTCAGTCATGAAACTAGTTAGCACTTTCCCATCGCTTTAACGAGATTCCTGATTGTTGAAATATTTGATAAGTTACGAGACAAATGTGCTTGAATCGTAAGCATAGAATTGGAAATTCACATATTTGATCACTTTTTTGTACTTGTTCCATAGAGAATTGTAATGGGCTTGCACTTTTTCATCGTTGAAGGGAGCGATGGAGGCAAAGGAGATGACTTTTCTATGCTTGAATTTCTTTATGAGCTACGCAATACATTCAGCAAAATTATTGGGATCTGAATAATTGAAATGTTCATAGTTGATGTCAATGTCGTCAAGAGGGTTTTGCTTGATTATGTTGGTGAGAGAAGAAATGGTGTTGTTCACCCATGATGACACAAATGATGGCATGAACTAGACATGGATTTTACCCACGGTGTTGGGATTTGATGGCCTACATAGCACTCGGGCTTAGATTATCATTATCCCATAAAATGTTGAACTTTCTATTTATGGGAGAACTTCCTGACATGTAGTCGATGGCGAAGGCCAGAATGAAGTCAACCTGCATGCCGGGATTGATTGGTCTTTTTTTTAATTTAACGCCATTATATAACGGGCCTATGTATTCTCTGAATAGCTCAACACCTGCATAATAGCACACAAAATCAATCTATCTAACTTCCTTGAAATAAAAACCAACCATTCATAACCCTAGTTATAAACAATATTATTTCTTTGCAAAACATTAGGTCTCCTCGCCTATTGATCTGGATAAACTTAGCATCAAAACCAATATGAGTAGAAGGGATGAAGAAATCTTAGCCATCAGAACAAGTTTATCTCTTCAATTCAATTCTTTTGGTTTAATGAAAACACCAAAACCCATATAATTTATATATAATCTATTTGAGCGAGTCTTCCACCACTACTCAATGTTCTCCATGTCAATCAATATCTGGTTTATGACTATGGCAGATGCGTGTGCAAAAATCTTGTGAATTGCTTTGAAGGCACTTAAGACAAAGATTTGCCCAAAGTGCTTTGAATTTTTATTAAAAAATCTATAAGGGATGGTATGCGTGAACTCCAAGCTCTGTGGAGTGATTCTCCACCTCAAAAGATTGGTAATTTGGCCCACTCTCTTTATCAGATTGCTGATTACCTCAAATCTTTTATTGAAGTGCACAAGTTTTGTGGAATTTTGACTTGAATAGTTATTTGCATTTTTCTAGAGCTTTGCTTGAGCATTATTCTAGATTGACCAATTAATATTGTTCCCATTGATGGCTTGGTCCATGTTTTGGAAAAAAGATTTTTTTGGTTTTAATGTTGTTTTATATATTTGATTCTTGTGCTCAATTTGTTTGCCGCCTAGCCAAGGAATAGGTGTATTGATCCCAATACATTAATCTGGGGTATATCATGACCACATTGCTTTTGATTTTAGAGCCTTGCACTCAGCAAGACTAGATTTCTAGAGGGTTCTTTAATAATTAACCAACTTCAAAAATAGAGCAAAGACCTATTGAGACTTGATGATATTTTATTTCTAATTTCTAATTATATTTTAGACATAAAACTTGAATTACTATTGAGCCAAATTATACTAAGCTTATTTTAGTGTTTAAATGATCTCCAATTTATGATCAACATTTTATTTGAGTGTCAAAATACATTTAATTTGAGTGTCAAAATGGTCCACTATGCTGGGTAGTTTTGACTATCCTGATCAAAATTGAAATTGTGCAGAAGCCAGCTAACTACACAATTGAATCCTAATAGCAACATCGCAAGCCAAATGACTTTTAAATAATTCTTATTTACTAATTTTTTGATTAAGGGTAAAACAGTTTTTGAAGGGAACAGTAACCCTTTACAAAAGACTAAAGATAGGCAGGAAGTAGCATAACTAGAAACAAACAGATAGCATCAAAAGCAACAGTTGGGGAGAAAGAAGAAAAACATTTAGAGCCCCTCCAGCAAAAGCACTAGGTCAAAAGATGAAAGAAGACAAAAACAGAACCAACCCCAGTGAACAAAGTTAGGTCTACTTCAAGATCTCAGTAGACTCATCCATCACATGTTTGTATTTATCGATGGCTTCTTTGAGGTCTTTTATATCTTTGGAGCTCCCCTGTTTCACTTTTTTAGCACTTGCCCTTGTACGAGTCCCTGGGCCAACAATAATAGGATCAACAGTATTATACACATCAACATTGATAGGGTTAGAGTTCCCATCCAGCACAGAGAAGAGCCCTAATATTACTGTCAGTCACTTTCATGCCCTCGTAGTTATTTTTCATTACTTAGCTGAGGGTATCTTCAATGCTCTGGAAGCGGCTTTCAGTAGTATGCTGGAAGAAGTTGACCACAACATTGATCTTCAGCTCGAGTTTCCCCAGCAAGATTTTTTCCATATTCTCCTCCTGAGCCTCATTGGTTGTAGCTTCTTTTAGAGGTTTAGCAATCAGGATAGCCAGCTTATTAACCCTATCTAGGAGGTCATCATACTTTCCATTAATATCTCTAATCTCTTCAAGAAGCCAGGTGTTCAGCTGCAAATCCATATCAGCCCGCTCTCTAACAACCTAAATAAACCTGTAGGGGTCTTGGGTTTTTTTGTTCTCATTACCATGGTTATCTCCAGTTTTATCTTTGCCTTTTTTATTCCCCATGGATCCCATAGCCTTGTCATCCCTGGAAGTCATATCCACAAAAGACACAAACTCCACATAATTCACCAGAATAGGGGTAGTGTCAGAAATGCCCTTCTCTTTAGTCTTGAAACTCCTCTCACTGTGCTTTTTAACACAGGAATTAGGTCTTTCCACCTCCAAAGCCATAGGTGCACCCTGAAAATAATTCTTATCCTGGTCCTCTATTTCCACTTCCTCAGAGTTGCCTTTACTATCATTTTCCATCTCCTCGAAGGATCCCGTTAATTCCTTCGCAAGGGAATTAGTGTCTTCCCCCGTTTCCATACCAGTTTCCTCAGAGAGGAATTTAGCAACTTCCCCTTTTTTCCCTTTCACATCCTCCTTATCCTTAGCCTCAATTTCATTGTCTGTGTTCATGTTTTCCTCCTCTATGAGGATCTTGACATGCTCTTCTCCACCAGTGTTGACTACTTTACCCTTCCTCTTTTTTCCAGGAGTGTTACTCTCAGTTGTCATAGGTCTTTTACCTTTCTTTCCTCTGTTCGAGTCTTCTGCGTTAGGGTTTCCCTGCATCTTAAATTTAGCATGCTCATACATTAATAGGATAAGCCCATCATGGAGAATAGGTGAGGCAGCATTCTTTCTGTTCTCCAAGATACTATTATAAACTATTACGGATAGAAGCCTTCAACATAGTGCTCTATTCTTCTCTCCAAACCTACACATAATTTAGATAAGGAAAAATGTTGTGGCTATTGTTTAGTGTCATACCAAAGGAAAAACCCTATTTTGATGCTTCCACCTCTATGGATATCCAAGATGGATGGGTATTTGATAACAAAATAACAGTTAAATGATAAAAGATAGAATACTATTATAATGCTTTGATAATGATTAAAAAAGGATTGTGAGAAATGTGGAAATGACTTCCCTTCAATGTCAAAAAGATATATTTTGTAGGAAAGAGGGTAAGTGTGCATACTTCAAAGATATGGAGCTTAAATGAAGAAAAAAATATGAGTTGATGGACAAATACAACTAGTGACCATTTGCATCAATGTTAAAGAAGAAATTAAAGGTGTAAGAGTGTGTGTGTGAGTATTCCAAATGATCAAAACTAGAGCATATGGGAAGCTTAAAACAAGCACAAAAGAATCCCAAAATTAGTGGGTTAAAAGAGGATGCAACAAACTACAATAAATAGTAGGTGTAATGCTCTATAAAAAGGGAAAATGGAAGCATGGTAAATCTCTATGAATAGATCATTTCTATTCTATGAACTACACATATAGGAAGGTAGATGTCACACTAGGTTCGAGAGGAGACTTGAGCAATAAGTGGGACATTGATATTTCTCTAGAATATCTGATTAATTAAATAAGAATGGAAGAATAGATAAATGTAAATAATTAACTAGGATATTCGATGAAAAAATGGAAAACACACAAACTATAATAGACAGAGAGTGGGCTGAAACTGATGAAAACAAAAACCAGGAGACAAAATTGATTTGTAGCTATAATATGAGATCAAAATAGTAGGAACAAGATGAAAATACTAATGTGCTCCTATAATATGACAAAAATGGTGATTTATTCCTAATGTTTTTGTCAGAATTTTTCATAGATCATCCATATGTTTCACGTCTGCCCAGATCAGGTTTGACGACCTTGTTACATATTCCTACACACAGAGAAATGAGGGAAAAGGTTGGTTGAATGGGTTTTCCTTCATCAAACCCCTATTTAGTAATAAACCTTAGAAATGAAATGAAATTGCACAAAGGATTTTAAATAAGAAGGCAAATAATAGATTTATCTTGCATATACCCTCATAAAAAGATGTAGAAATTGTTCATATTCATGAACACACTTGGATATTCTTTAGATCCAAAGCGTTGACCATGGAATGAGATATAGAATAAAGGATTACATAACAAATGCATAGATCTATAAATGCCACTCCTGGATCTTGAATGTAGATGTGCTTGATAACACTTACAAAGAAGGAGAGAGATGAAGGATAGGATCTTCTTACTTGAATTGAGAATTAAACAACTTGGACATCATGGGAGATATACTAGTATCAATTGGAGAATAGTTCCTTTGAATTAAATGATCTTGAATAATTGGAGACTTAAAGATCTTTATCTTGGGTGCTTGCCAACTAATCTAGAATCTAATTGATCTTGCTTTCTTGAAAACTTGATAGCTTGATTTCCAAAATGATTTTACTGGATAATGAATGTCAAAATGAGGAGATATTAGGGGTTTTATACTAGACCCGTCATTTTCGGATTCAAATTTGATCCAAGATGACTACAAAATAAAATCCTCTAAGAAGACCCTGACATCAGGCCCTGGGCAAAATTTGCGCCCCAAAACCTAGGGAAATGTCACCATTGGTGACATGTACCAAGGAAATGTCATTACTGCTGAAATTTTCAACGAGAAATGGGCTCTAATTTAAATTAGAGATTGGAGAAAGGGAAAAGAAGATGGAAAAGGATAAAACTAGCTAGAATCAAGCATCAGAGACATTCAGACCTCAAAATCACAAAAATGAGTCTAATAGGTCCCAATAAAACATCCAATAATGGATGCTAATGGTTAAGGATGATACATATATCCCCCACTTTAGCATGATCATGAGGAAATATAATTCTCATGGTAAAGTAGATCAATACATATGAATAATCATCAAGGTCACAAAGACAAAGAAACATCAAGCCTACAAGTGAGTTAAGTCTTCATCAAATCCAAAACCATTATAAAATAGACATTTCTTAGAAGAAAGAGAATATAAGAGGAAATATTGGAAATACCACTAGCCTACTAAGTTATTGCATGAGAAATGTGGGTAACATAAATAGAAAACACTAGAAAAGATGGCATTAAAAATATAGCAAGTAATGATATGCTACTGAATCCTTCAAAGAGGATCAGTCCTTCAGGAAAACATTGTCTTTGTTAAGGTATCCAAAAAGGGTTATTAGGCTTAAGGAAATAATTGTCTCGATAGGAATCAAGGAAATAAAGACTAATCCTTAAGGAAAGCATTGTCTTTGTTAATAAATCTAAGAAAAGGAGGACTACTCTTTAACAAAAGCATTTTTCTATTACTTGATATCTAATGAAAATGTAAACACAAGGAAATATTGTTTCCTTTGTTTTCCACAAGAGATAGATTGCATTGAATATGAGCACACGTGTGTGAACACACACACACACACACACGCACAATGTGAAACAAGGAGTAGAGTGCATGCCCCCACTATGAGATACCCTCAAGCAAGGAGAAAGTAAGGTAAATAAGGACATGGGAAGAGATAGTAGAAAAGGGTTCTACTAACTCTTCAATTAGTATGATAATATGATAATATATGAGATATTATATAAAATTAAATGCCATCATTCCCCAACAATAGCAAAATAAGAGGCACAATGGAAGAATATCATGTAAGAGTTACAAAGAAGAGTCTTTTTAGGGTGCCATAAAAATACCAAAAGGAATAGGTAGCTACCATTTTGTATCATCCCTAATAAGACAATACAAAGGCACATTTATAAATAGTGACACATGCACGATATAACATGTAATAAGATATAGAAGAAGTGAGATAGAAATAGAGGAATGTTAGTATAGACTGATCCTTTATCACCTTATGCGAACATAGAAACAAGGATGGGGTAGTGGTTTGGGATCACAATGGTATATTTATCTCGATGGTGTCCCTTCCATTGGGCACCCAGACTAACCACTTTATTGAGGCATACCCCACATACATTAGAATCAAAGTGGCTAAGGATAAAGGCTTTGATAAAATTTGGTTGGAATGTGATTATATGAGCATCATTAATTATTTTAAGGGTTAATCTTGACCAATTTGGAAGGTCAAAATAATTATTAAATATTTCATTTTAGTGTTAAATAGCTTTGAGTCTTATTATATATCCTATATTTATCACAAGGGAAATCAAGTTGAGGACACGTTGGCTATTTAGGGAGTAAATTCTACTAATCTCATCAAATGGGAAATAAATGACCAATCCCATTATAGATCTAGATGCTTTTGAGAAATGAAGTTTCATAGTGCTTTTTATCTTAACGGTTTGGAAATGACGGGCTCGTATGTGCAAACAAGAGTCTAGTTGGAGTTCTCCCTCATTCACAATAATTGTAGTATTTTGAAATTTTTAATTTGGGCTTTGTGTATCCTCTAAAAAGGGATTTTAGGTTATCTTTTTTATTCTATCATGAGTGGTCACCAAAACATACTAGAGCAAGCGGTTTATGAAGAATAAAAAATAAACAAGACGCCTTGTCTAGGTTATTTCAGGGGGGCTTATCAAGGTAAAAGGAAACCCTTCATGGAGCTGATACCTAGGTTACAGATTCTATTACTGTTGGTTCAAAAGATGGTATCATGCATGCTTATGGGATGGAATTATATATTTTTTAACAATTGGTGGCCCAAGTTTCATATAGATGAACTGAAGGAAAAAAAAATTATACGGAAAAAAAGAATGCCATTGAATCCATGGATATTTTATGTCTTCTTGTGAAGAGGAATAATGTCAAGAAGATTGTTGATAGTGGGTACAAAAGAGATTCGCTCAAGAATCCATGGTAGGATGTTGCAGAGGTGATTACGAAGTACCTTACTCCGGACATAAATTACAACAATCTTAAATTAGCTATCATTTTGCTATTTTGAATCAATTTAGACATGATAAATGCATCTCGCTTCCACTTTATTTTCTTTCATCTACGCATTCTAATTTGAGGGCTCATGCTAAAAGCCTTTCTAGTTTAGTTTTGCATGAGGGTTTAATCAAGTGTTGATCATGGAACATAATAAAATGCTACAATTAGAGAGGAACCCTCTGCTAAGATAGGAGTTGAGTATATAAATAATGTGATATTCCATTATGGTGATTACTCGTTAGATTAGAATAATTTTTATTTGGATGGTGATGAGGTGTACAATGTTGGGGTTAGGAAGAAGCCTTTGACATCCACTTCTTGCAAAAGGTGGTTATGTATAATGATGATAGTTTAGATTATGTTCGCTCTAAAAATTATATCCTTAATTGTACAGACCCTAGTAAGGATAAAAAGGCAAAAGGAAGCTGAGTAGCTCTGTTGTACATAGTGGGTCTCCATCTGTCAGGACCCAAAAAAATTATAGGGGTTTTAAGTATAATCCTGTAAATTCTACAGTGCTTATTTCTCCTGTTATTCATAAATAAGATGACCTAAATAGGTCCCCAAAAAGGATAGGGAGACCCCTAGTGAAGATGGATCCTCTGTTATAGAAAACCCAAGTGTGAATAAATGTATGTTGGAGAGTCAAAATGTAATTTTTTCTTAGATGGTTGTGGAAATTAACAATCCTAAGGAAACTGACCCCTCTTCTAAACATCACCTCGATTTCATAATGGATAACACTAACACTGTGGAAATAACAATCAATGAATTAAATGAGGCCCATGAGGGGATAATTATTAATCTAGAGGTGATCATTTGATTCATAGAAGAAAAAACAAGGCAACTAGTGGGGAGTCTAATATATCTTATATCACAAAATAAATCATATCCCCGCGATTATTCTCCCTTCACAGAGTCAACACACATGTTTATTTATAGCAATACAAAAATTCAACAACTTTATAAAAGCAACAAAATGATGGATTTTAATTGATTCTCAAGGGATTTTATGGACTCATTTAACTAAGAATTTTAAGTATCTAAACTAGAAAATTTACAGCTACACCTTACTTAAAATCAATAGAAAAAGCTAAATCCAATTAGAGAACATTTCAACATCCTTTCCATGTAGTTGTATATGAAATAAGATAATAGTAGATTAAAGAAGTGTAGTTGAATTTGGTGTTAC
The DNA here is from genome assembly GCA_018584345.1 of Thuja plicata. Lineage (NCBI taxonomy): Eukaryota > Viridiplantae > Streptophyta > Pinopsida > Cupressales > Cupressaceae > Thuja > Thuja plicata. The sequence continues at coordinate 1,007,830 of MU223775.1, read as the reverse complement.
TTTGATCTTTAGCTCCATGTCAAAAGTAACACATTTATGGTCGCAAGATAATAAAAACTAAATATTACAGATAGAAGGAACTCTAGCTATGTGCAACTCTTGTTCACTTTAGTTCCGAGGTTTATGATTCAACAGTATTATATATTTATCACCATTCTTATCTCACAAATGTTATTACTCAATGACATGTGAAATTTTATTAACTTTTAATAGGAAAACATTCTCTTAAGATTATTATTTCTTGAATAATTTCATCTATTACTAACATTTATAAATAGTTTAGTCATAGAAAAGAACATGCATATAGAAGCGACTATAAAGAGACATTCTAATTTTAAAAAGGAAATTACAATGTTCTTAATATGAAAGCTTTAAAAATTCTCTTACCTGTCATGCCCTATACATCAATTAAATATTTTGTGCATAACCAAATAAGGTTTGGGAGCTATGATAGCCCAAATCCTCATGTGGTAGTTATTACATTTTAGGTTACCTTTAATTATGATTTGGTATCCATTATTAGTACCATTTGATATTCAATATAAATAGAGTATGTTTGCCAAGATAATTGTAACACAAATATCTACATGGTTCAAAATTCTAAAATTAACACTGGAAGAAAAATTTGTTACTCTGATAACTATCTTTATTGTAATATTCATACAACAATTAATATACTAATATTAGTACTATATCAGGAGACAAATATTGACTTCTTAATTGTTATGCTTTTTCTTAATATGTTACTAGTAAGTAGTAAGAATGTGTATTGATACAATCGATAATAGATTCCAATATGATCGACATGAATACTTATGATATACATTTAATATCATAAATAGCCTAATAATTTAAGGAACCACTTGAGAGTGCATCATGTTTGGTAGATAGGGAGGTCTACCATAAGGACCTTGTTTGCCCTTGATTCCCATTGAAGAGAGAGTAGAAGGTAAGGCATGCTATTAAGTAGGAGTAGGAAAAGGTCAAGAATAAAATGTAGGAGGGGAAACAGAAGCTAAAAGTTAAACTGACTTCTAAGATAATTCCTTGATTTTATATTTATTAAATGCTTTGCATAATATTCACATGGAAGCAAGGGTCCCACAAGAGTACACTAGAAGTGATCAATGAGAAAGCCACAACATAACACCAAGGATTGATATCTAATATTCTAGATAATGTGGATAGTGACTTGATGGGTGAAATTCAAACATTTATGAATGACTAAGTGGATCAATGCCACAAAAACTAGCCACAAGATACCTAGGTTCACATGGAGGAGGTATGATTTTAAAATAAAAAAAATGTATTTGAAATTGCCTTTAATCCAACAAGGACCATAAAGGATGTAGACCCCATTGGGGGAATTAAAGGACTATTACACATGTAAATAGTATTCTTGGACTCATCATATGTCATGTAATGTAACCCACTAACAAACAAGACCTCCTCCATGATTACATCGTCTTTTCATGTAAAATCAATTATAATACTTCTAACCACGTTATCTTTTATCTTAGTAGGGATGTACAGACAAGAGGGCTCTCTGTAATGTTGTAAGTCTAGAGGTGTAAACGTTAAATCCATATTTTTATTCCTCTAGCTCAAAGGCAAGATCAGAGTGATGGTGACCATGTTAACATATGTATAATCATACAATGTAGCAGATGATGATAGTTAAATAAAAATTGTCTTCTTCACATCAACTTCTAAAAATATAGAGAAGGAAATTCGTTAGCCTAAAAGTGATGAAATCCCAAGGAATAAGTGGTCCACTTTACCTCTCTTAACTAGTTCTTTGGTGAGTTGGGAAGATTAATTAAAAAAAATATGAATTAACTAGACATGTAATCAAAGATATTGAATAATTAAGCAACATAAGAAGATAAGAATATTCTAACTAAACGAACTGATAGGGTATATCACAAAGACCGACTAGTAAGATGTGCAATCTCTCTATCTAGGATGCATGTGAAATTTTTGGATGACAATAGAGATTTAGGAGGCTAGTCTATTTTGCACACATCTCATAGATTGTACTAGAAAGGTATAAGGCCAACCAAGCGACTTATAAGAATTGTAAGCAAACTGGAAATAATAACAATGAACATAAATGAATAAAAGTATGATACTTGAAAAAATGAAGTTGACACCTTCATAAATTTACAAAATATGAAGTAACTTTAATGATAAAATTGATTGTGGCATCTAAAAAAAACCCTACAAATTTCTACTGGGTAGCATATTTTGAAGACTAATGACTTAAAGTTGAATGATTGTCATAAAAATCCACTCGAGGATCTTATTCATATGTCATTAGTCAGTGTGCGTGTCTATTTTCAGCCTCCCATCATCAGAATTAATTAGTTTCTAAAGTGGCAGGTTGAGGGGCTGAGGAAAGGTTAATTGTTTGCACCTAGTTGTAACTGCCTGAGTGTTCCAGTTTAGAGATAAATATTTCAGAACCGGTTGATTTTTATGTTAAACCAATTGGTGCCTGCAATTGTCCACATATTAATATACATTGTATCTATGTTAATCACCTTGGCTCCTTGTTTGGTATTTTTACCAAACCAATACATGATGCAGTTTATTGAAATCTGCAGTCCACATATTGTTAAGTTTGTCCGCTCTGAATTCTCATCTTGATAAATATTTCAGAACAAGATGATCATCACGTCAAAAAATTGGTTTCAGTGATTTTCATCATATTCCCGTGTTCCCTTACTCAGTTGCAAAGTGTCAAAGTAAAGTTTCATATTATTTCAAAGCTAAATTTCTCTCCTTATATGTAGCACACTTGACATGCATGTATCTACAAAGATGTATTCGGGTTTTGCAGTTTTTACATTCTCAGTTATATTTATGAAACTAATATGAAACAATGTAGTATCTTGACTAGGAACAGAGAACCATCCAGGTATTAACATGTTGAAGATGGCTCATGCGTGAATACATTCCTGTCAAAATTATCTTCCTAGTATTAAGATGGGCTAAAATTTTATATTTTATATTTGTTAATTGATGGCTTTTAACCCTATAAATAATTCTAAAGATGCATGAGTCAAGAAACTGTAGTATTTTCTTTAGGAGTAGCTAATTATTTTTTTTTGAGTGCATAAGATCAAGTATTGAATACTAGGAAATAGAGCAATGCGAACACTAGTTTTATAATGGTTCCACCTTCTTGTTTGACTTAGTTTCCACATGATCTTGCGTTACAATAGGTTTCAAAATGAAATTGAGTGTATGCTTGCATAGCGGTGTTTAGTTAATTTATAACTGTGTACCGTCACCAGTTAAAACAAATTAGATGAATTGAATTAAAATTTGTAAGAAGTTAGCTATAAACATGGATAAGTATAGAGTTAAAAAAATATTAACTCCTAACCTTTCAGTTCATCATTTTGTTGAGAAAATGAGCTTGAAGTATCGTTCATCTCTTGATTAACTCTCTATTAACAATAATGATAGGCCCTGTGATATTTCCGCATTTACCTCTTCGGCTTCCGAAGGGTATAAGCTAATTGAGTTACTGTTAATAAAATATTTCTACGCAACAAATAATTATGGAAAAATAATCTATAATAATTGGGTTTTACAATTTACATATTTCAATTTAAAATTAAGGCCACAGCCACTCCTTACGCACTATCACATAATTACTTCTTATAGTTGTTCGTTTTAGGTCCGGGGTTTATGATTCAATAGTATTATATGTTTATCACCATTCTTATCTCATAAATGTGATTACTGAATGGCATGTTCAGTTTTATTAAATTTTTATAGGAAAACATTCTCTTAAGATTATTATTTCTTGAATGATTTCCTCTTTTACTAACATTTATATAAACTGTGGTCACATCAGAGATGGAGTATACGGAAGCGACTAAAGAGGTAATTCTATGTTTTTTTTAGAATGCAATGTTATTAATAGGAAAAGCTGTAAAATTTCTCTTACCAGCCGTATCCTATTCGTTAATTAAAATTTTTGTGCATAAGAAAATAAGGTTAGGGGCTACAGTGGCTCAAATCGTCATATAGTAGTTATATTATGAATATTACATTTTAGGGTACGTTTAACTATGATTTGGTATCTATTATTAGTACAATTTGATATTTAATATTTAATATAAGTAGAGTAGGTTTCCCAAGCTAATTGTAACCTAGATATCTACATGGTTCATAATTCTCAAACTAACACCAAGAAATAAAGTTACTTTGATAACTATCTTTTAAGTGTAATATTCATAAAATGATTGCTATACTAATATTATTAGTATATTAGGTGACAAACATTTACTTATTAATTGTTATGTGTTTCTTAAAACGTTGCTAGTGAGTAGTAATAATTTAAATAGTTGTTACTTGCTAATATTTTTAATTTTTATCAATTGGTTAGCTTGATAAGGGAGTGTAGTAATGACTTAGAACAACATTGGAGGAGCTAGATGTTATCATTAGAATTCCTTAGGTTATTTCTACTAGTTGGTTTTTGCCTTAATAGTTGGGTCACCCTTCCTTTATGTCATTCAAGGAGTGTATATGGGGATTTCTTGTTTTATATTTGAAAAGATATTTTAATATGAGGACTATGACACTATTAGAAGTAAAGAAACTGTTGCTTGGTATTCTATTGTTGTTGAGTACAACCTCCCAATTGATAGTTCGCAATCTATATTCAATCATTAGGAACCTCCTCCTTATCTGGTTTTCTCTATTTTGCTTTTTAGTTATTTTCTAGTATTATAATTGTGTTTACCTATGTCTACTTTTTCTTTTTGTAATTTTTTTTTTATTCTTAGAACTTTTCTTTGCAATGTGAATAACATTTACTAATATAAGGATGTACCATTCCATCTAGATTTTTGTGAATAGGCTGTAAAAAAATTCTACTTTTATTTTTTAAGAATAAATAAACTTTATTTCATATAAAATAAGATATTTTGAACATAGGGAAGCATAAGAAGCCAACACATTGAATAGATGCACTATGGCATTTAGGCATTGGTAATAAAATAATAATGAAATACTTAATACAAATTAGGATCCTCAAAGTGAAGTCATATGATACAACACTATAACCTCTTCCCATATAGCTACCGTCAACTCATGTGATTGTAAATATAAAAAAAATTACTTATGAAAATTATGTATGTTTTCAACATCATGACCATTTAATATACCCCTAAATGTATATTAAAGAAAACTAATATTACAATTTTCTTTTACAATCAATTTGATTGTACAAATTTTTGAAATATGTTTGAAAACATGTTTTAATACTTACAAACAAATACAATGTAATTTAGTATAATAATCTATTTTCAATCTTCACTTCGTCAACTATAATAATAATTTCATTTCGTATTTTAAATTTACTACAGAATCAGCGTGTAGTGTCATTACTTTTTGAGTGGGGGATGGCATCTATACAGAGTATTATCTTCCAAACAAGTCGACTACACACCACAAAACAGGAGGAATAAAATGAATATAAAATTCATTAGTGAACAAATGGAAAATTTTAACATGTGTATGTACATTATTCACGTAGCCGCTTGTTCAAATGAGTAGAATAACTGTTACTCATTAAATAACTCCAATCACATGACGCCAAATTATTTAGATTCTTCACAGACTTCCTTATCGGCTGAATATAATCTGAAATTTGGAATACTTTCTTACCCGTTCTTCCTTGTATGATAGTGAAATGTATTTATCTCATTAACAGATGAGTAGACAATAGAAATGTTATCGCATTGCTGCAATTTTGATCTTGATAATGCAGCAAGGTAAAATAATATATTTTCATGCATCCGTCTGTAATAGTGATGAATGATTATTATAAGGAATTAGTTTGAATTTAAATGCAATTGATACCCACAACCATTTGACTCTTAATGATTAAAAAGGGTATCAATCGAATGCAGAAAAAACAGAGTGATTTATACGCGAAGTGGCTTTAAAAGAGAATCTTCACTAAATGCAAAGTGAATGTGTGAATCGTACCAGCCATTGTGATGTTTTTGCATGATAAACAACGATTTCTAGAGCACTTTTGAAAGCAAAATAATTGTTTGAAAATACGGAGTGCTGGTCGTTTTTGACTGGTGGCTGGGAAGATCATGCCTATTCTACAAAAGCGTGTATTCAAAGCTTAGGTCATTCAACGTCATATATGGATGTATATAAGAGCGTTTGGTTGATATTTGTCACAACAATCCTCTCAGACTGCAATTTCTTTCCTCACCAACTCAATGGCTGAATTTTTCCAGATTTATCTACTTATTCTTACGTTGTTGCTACCTACTACAATAGGTATGTCCCTAGTAGTAATACATTTTATTGCAATACAGGGAAAATAGATATGTCAGCAAGTTACTATCTTCTGAGCTTTATAAGGGTCAGTTAGGGTTCTAAAATCTTTCTTTTGGTGCTGGACTGCTAAGCTACTGGTTACTCTAGCACCCCTTTTAACGACTTTGTAGATATTATGTAGAGCTTTTTATGACCCAGATAAGACTCGAACTCAGGATCTTCTGCTGTTGGGGTGCCTAACACTGAACTATTGACCCTTTTAATACATGCCCAGTTTTGGATCGAATGTGACAGATTCCAACACAACTTGATTAGAGTTTATATGATACGCATCATGTTGTTTTGTTTGAGACCTTTATAATCCATATAAACAAAATAAAGTGTGTCCGCCATATGCTAAGCTACATAATGTCCACTATTTGGTGTGTAGAGCGAAGTAATTAGAGTTCTCAAAGATTGTTTTCCTGTTCAATGAAATTAATATTTCGTTCTTGGAAATATTGTTATACTCTAGAGTTTGGAATATCTAAATCTTAATGCTTCACTGAAGTTACACTTCTTTAATGGAAAATACTGCCAAGGATTTCTCTCATGATTTTGTCGTCAATTGTATGGGTTTTCAATCAGGTTTCTAAAATTGGTACTTGATAATCTTCTAGATTAGATTGTGTAGGAATTGTTTACTTTGTATATGTTTTCAAATTTTGTTGGTTTTCTCATTAAAAAGAGATTCTCTCCTCGTGTGTATTTGGTCATCTTCGTTGTTATATATACCTATATTGCTGTTACTAATTGATAATATATTTCAGGTGCGAATTCGAACCTGTTTAGAGAATACATTGGGTCCGAGTTCAATAGCGTCAAATTTTCCGACTTGCCAATCAATTCTGGCACGGAGTTTCATTTCATTCTGGCCTTCGCTATCGACTACACCCCGTCGGGAAGTGCTCCTACAAACGGGAAGTTCAACATTTTCTGGGATAACACCAATCTCAGCCCGAGCGCCGTGCAGGCCATCAAAGCCAAGCATAAGAATGTCAAAGTTGCCGTCAGCTTAGGCGGGAACAGCGTGGGAGGTGAAAACGTCGAGTTCAGCCCATCATCTGTGTCATCGTGGGTGAAGAACGCCGTTTCTTCTCTCACCAGCATAATCCGGCAATACCATCTTGATGGCATCGACATCGACTACGAGCATTTCGACTTTTCCAATCCCAATACATTTGCAGACTGCATTGGACAGCTAGTCACACAATTAAAGCGGAACAAAGTCATCTCCTTCGCCTCCATCGCTCCCTTTGACGACCCTCCTGTGCAATCCCATTACACTGCACTTTGGAATAAGTATGGCGAATTAATTGACTATGTGAATTTCCAGTTCTATGCCTACGACTCGAGCACCACCGTGTCTCAGTTCGTCAACCATTTCAACGATCAATTGGATCGTTACACCGGCAGTCAAATTCTGGCTAGTTTCATGACGGAGGAAAGTGGATCAGGGTTGTCACCTGCCAATGGATTCTTTGACGCTTGCAGAAAGCTTAGAGACTCCAGCAATCTCCATGGCATCTTTGTGTGGACTGCAGACACGTCACGGTCTAATGGCTTCAAATATGAAAAACAATCCCAGGGTGTCCTACTAGTCTCCTGATTTACTTCACGGTCTAATGGCCATGATAAATGTTCTATTTTAGATTTAGAAGTTTCATTGGGCACTGTTGCTTTTGGTGGTTCTTAAACAACATACATCAAGGAATAAACTAAGCCCATAAAATGTTAGTCAATTTTGGTTATTTAATTCTTTTAGTCTAGAGTCATCCATTAGTATGTTGTTCAAGTCTTTTAGTTGTTTCTTAAAAATACTGTTTTTTGTTTTGTTTATAAAAGTTAGAAGAAAAACTTCTATATTGAGAGGGATCATGATGTAATAAAAATTGAATAAATTAAAGATATCAATTTAAATTCTTGTGTCTGATTTCAAATCTATAATATAATAATAATGGTTGGAGCATATAAATTACATTGTCTCTTCGTTTATTTATTTTTCTCATGTAGTTCTCTACATATTTAATTCTTACATATTGCTAACAATATTTTTGATCAAAGCAAAATCGAGTTTTGTAGGAACACTGTAACCCTTTACAACAAAATGAAAGGTTTAAACTTTTAAGTACCCAAAACAAAACACATTGCCAAAGTCGCAGTCATCGAGCAGAAAAACCAACAGAAACCCCAGACAAAACCAGGAGAGCCCCTGGACAAAGCCAAGGAGATTCAACATTGAAAAGTATAAGTTTTTCAAGAAATATTTTAAGTTCATGAACCTATTTGATAAAGTGCCTAATGAATCTACAAACATGAAAAATATATTTTACAGCTGAACTTTCATTTGAATTCATACTTTCCTGCAAAACTTTGTTGTATTGTACATAATGACACCACAAGCCTTCCTTATAAGCCATTTTCTCCAACTCCCATTAAACCTCAAATTGGATTGTTTACATAATAGCCTCAACAATAATTGAAGTTTTAAATCTTACCAATTGAGAGATCTCCTAAGCTAGAAACTTCCAAAATAGGAAAAATAAAATGATTAACATCCCAATATAAGGATTTGGCACCATATTTCATGTATATTCATATTTTTTTTTAAAAAAAAAAATCTTAATAAATTGGTTAATTTCTTCTAATATATTTCTTGAGAGAATGGATATTTTGTTATGAATTTGTAAGAAACGTAGAATTTGCGATGTTGATTTTCTGCAAATTTGATTTATTGGTTTCTATAGTAAAATATGACATTATTTTTTATAAATATATACATAATTTTTTAAATGTTTTTTTTTTTCAATTTCATTCATCAATCTATAATCGAAATGCCTATGTTTATAAAGAGGCTAATAAATGACTTCACAATTATAGTATTTTCATTTTCATTTAGAATTTTAATTTCAATATTCTTCCTCATTTTTTTCATAAAGTTGTTTCTTATTTTCTTAGTTAAAGTGTTAAAAATTTTCATTTTACATTTTTGAAGTTGTATTATCTACGAAGTTGTACTTAAGAACATTCTAAATAATTAGGATCATTGTTTCTTAATTTATTAATACAAAACATAAACTAGTTTTGTAACTAATTTTCATGTTACCTTAATAAGATTAACATTATTATTTTATTTGACAATTTTGAATATTTATACAAGTGTATTGGCTATTATTAAGGACATTTATGGTAATCATATATTTATTTGTCAAGCTTATGGTAGACTTATTACAATCATTTCTCAACAATAGGCATACTCTAGAATCATTCATCAAATATTTGGTTTAGTTAGCAAAGAATGTAACATAGACAAAGATTTGACCGCACAAGATATCTTTCTTTTACGTGGTAGGAGCCCATGAACATATTTAAATAATAATATTGTACTCTTTTTATTACAAATTTAGATGTCAAGTTTAACATTTCTTATTATTATATCACTTAGTCAACAAAGAAAATTAAATTCAATATCACAATAAAATTAAAATAGACATATTTTCTCTCAAACTATCACATTTTTTGAATTATTCAATAGTCAATGCTCTAATCTCTATATGTCAAGTCAATTCACTTGATGGCCTTCACATTGAGCCCTCATTCTCCTTTGAGAGATATTCCAAAATGCAAAAAAAATTCTTACATAATTATAAGGAAAAAAAGAAGAAGAACGGTTGCAACTAATGTCTCTTTAGTAAAAGGGTATGTGATTTTGAATCCAACCTCTTTGACTATATCTATAATAAAAAATATCACATGAAGACCATTTACATATTTTTTTTAAATATATTTGAAATGAGTGGTGCTCTACTATTATAAGATGATATGTTCACAGAATTGCATCCTTATAGGGAATTTTCAAGCACGACAACTCAAAAGATAATGGCAATCATTAGTAGCATTTAATTCAACAATTCAATTTTATGTTAGTACAATTATAAGTTATTTTTAAAAAAAATCATTGTTTCTCTTTATGCTTTGTCATGCTAACCTATAACATAGAGCATACAAAAATATGTAGTCTATTATCCTGACTCCATCTTCTTAGAATAGCTATGAGTTATATCAAATTAAATTCAATATTGTTTATTTAAAGAGGTTCTATCTATCTCTTTAACCATATGTATAGATTTTCTGCAGGTCCCCTACTTGGTTTCTATGATATCTATGTGTTACATTAGTGCTTCCTTGTTTCACCCTCACCACTTGACCATTCCTTATCAAGTCACATAGTTGATACATTGTAATGTCGCTTTTGATAATGTGTTCAATTTTGTGTCTTGTTATTTATGGTGTTCTTGCATAATTTAAAACTCCCATTAAGTTTGACCTTATTTGTGTTCACCCTCAGGAGACCATATGGAAGATTTGAGAGCTTCCCAAAGTGTCGCAAAAAGATACCATATGCTCTCCCTCTCTCTATCCAAATTATCATTTTCTGATCTCCTAAGATTTGTTCAAGGGTTATTGATGAATAGTTTTAGTGCTCGGTACATGCAGTTGGGGCTCCTTGATGTTGATTGTCTGTTTTGCATTTTTTGTTTCTTTGAGTCGTTAATTGTTCTATGTTTTTACATGATAATTACTAATTTTTGTTGTTTTAATGATGGCATACTTGGAACATTGGGTAAGGGAATTTTGTATTCTCAGTTGTAAGAATACTGGGTGGTAAGGCGGCTCATTTCAAATTTGTCACCTTTACCCCTACAAGTTTGTTCTCTTATTTTCATTGTGAAAAAAGAAAATGGTGGAAACAAAAGAACTGGCATGTCACACCTATACGGGAAATAAATCCACAAAAATTGTATAAGTTTTCATATTGTTTAGAGGGTGAATGTAATTTTTACATTCTGCTATAGATACAACATTACAATAGTTATGAATTTCACCATATGTATCTTATAGATATTGTATAAAATTAAAATTTTATACATACAATATTATAAATTAAAATAATTTATATTACATTTATAAATTACCTCATTCTTTCCTATATATCAACTCATATAAATTCTCCACATCACATCTATAAGTATTACAACATAGAGTGAGGATGAGAAATACAATGGGACGCCCATATCAATTTAGGATCCCTGGAGGAGAACCTAAGCTTTCTTTTTGTACTTGAACCCACTGGATTCAGAACTGTCTACACACAACAGAAAGATACCATGGAGATTACTAGACTTCTTGAGTGCTCACAAGCGTCAAAGAAGCCATTGGCAGGCAAAAGCCCTCCCTTGCACTCGGTCACGAAACTAGTCAGCACTTTACACATCGCTTTAACGGGATTCTTGAGTGTTGAAATATTTGATAAGTTACGAGACGAATGTGCTTGAATCGTAAGCATAGAATTGGAAATTCACATAGTTCATCACTTTTCCGTACTTTTTCCACAGAGCATTGTAATGGGATTGCCCTTTTCCATCGTTGAAGAGAGCGATGGAGGTAAAGGAGATGACTTTTCTCTGCTTGAATTGCTTTATGAGCTGCCCAATACATTCAGCAAAATTATTGGGATCTGAATAATCGAAATGTTCATAGCTGATGTCAATGCTGTCAAGAGGGTTTTACTTGATTATGTTGGTGAGAGAAGAAATGGTGTTGTTCACCCATGATGACACAAATAATAGCCTGAACTAGACGTGGCTTTTACCCACGGTGTTGGGATTTGATGGCCTACATAGTGCTCAGGCTTAGATTATTATTATCCCATAAAATGTTGAACTTTCTATTTATGGGAGAACTTCCTGACATGTAGTCGATGGCAAACGCCAGAATGAAGTCAACCTGCATGCTGGGATTGATTGGTTTGTTTTTGAATTTAACGCCATTATATAACGGGCCTATTTATTCTCTAAATAACTCAACACCTGCATAATAGCACACAAAATCAATCTATCTAACTTCCTTCTAATAAAAACCAACCATTCATAACCCTAGTTATAAACAATATCATTTCTTTGCAAAATATTAGGTCTCCTCACCTATTGATCTGGATAAACTTAGCATCAAAACCAACATGAGTAGAAGGGATGAAGAAAGCTTAGCCATCAGAACAAGTTTATCTCTTCAATTCAATTCTTTTGGGTTAACGAAAACACCAAAACCCATATAATTTATATATAATCTGTTTGAGTGAATCTTCCACCACTACTCAATGTTCTCCATGTCAATCAATATCTAGTTTATGACTATGGCAGATGCATGTGCAAGAATCTTGTGAATTGCTTCAAAGGCACTTAAGACAAATATTTGCCCAAAGTGCTTTAAATTTTTTGTAAAAAATCTGTAAGGGACAGTGTGCGTGAACTCTAAGATCTGTGGAGTGATTCTCCACCTCAGAAGATTGGTAATTTGGACCACTCTCTTTATCAGATTGGTGATTACCTCAAATCTTTTATTGAAGTGCACAAGTTTTGTGAAATGCTGACTTGAATAGTTATTCGCATTTTTCTAGAGCTTTGCTCGAGTATTATTCTAGATTGACCAATTAATATTGTTCCCATTAATGGCTTGGTCCATGTTTTGTAAAAAACGTCACATACTTCTTTATTACAGCAACCAATTTCAATTTGCATATCTACTTCCTAAGATATTGTCCAAACCAAAGAAAAAGCAGAAAATCAGAAGTCCAGTGAATGGATGTATAACAGATAGTGTTGCTATTTTATCATCATACTTGCCATTTGCATTTACTTATGGCAATGTCATGAACCGGTAATTTATCTTTAAATTGGGGAAGAATGAGCTTGCATTGTGTTGTTGATATTTATTTTATGTCAGTTCACGTTAGCATTTGAATGATTTTTCACACTAGTACCACTTTGAATGATTAAAGATTTTTTTGGTTTTAATGTTGTTTTATCTATTTGATTCTTATGTTGAATCTCTTTGCTGCCTAGCCAAGGAATAGGCATATTGATTCTAATACATTAATCTGGGGCATATCATGACCACATTGCTTTTGATGTCAGAGCCTTGCACTCAGCAAAACTAGATTTCTAGAGGGTTCTTTAATAATCAGCCAACTTCAAAAATAGACCAAAGACCTATTGAGACTTGATGATATTTTATTTCTACTTTCTAATTATATTTTACACATAAAACTTGAATTACTATTGAGCCAAATTGTACTAAGCTTATGTTAGTGTTTAAATGATCTCCAATTTATGATCAACGTTTAATTTGAGTGTCAAAATAAATTTAATTTGAGTGTCAAAATGGTCCACTATGCTAGGTAGTTTTGACTATCCTGATCAAAATTGAAATTATGCAGTAGCCAACTAACTACACAATTGAATCCTAATAGCAATATCGCAAGCCTAATGACTTTTAAATAATTCTTATTTACTAATTAATGAAGTAATAAATAATTAATATCAAGGCTTCACCCATAAAATACTTCAAAATGGAGTGTGTAATACATAGTTGTTATGTACGCAAATATATTCTATCCATTTTTATACTTGATATTCTTTTATATATCGATATGTTACATGTTGAACATGATCTTTTAAATTATTTTAAATCAATTATGAGTAAATTGGACTATTTGCACAGTTGCATTCATGCAATGAACTTATAAGAAGAGGAAGATAATATGCACAAAAATATGAAAAGTAGAGATAAGTACTACTTTTATTTGTTTCATAACACCATATCAAGGGAGTAAGCTCTCAATAGATCATGTATAACAATTACTAATATTTTCTATTCTTTCCATTTCAAAATTAATTACAATATATAGACTCTTCATAAAGGAAACTATTCTTATGCCATGGATGTGGGTTCAATCCTTAGGCTACAGAACCATAAATTTAACTAAAATCTCATCAAGAGAACATGGGTGAACGTTCTTGGTACATTTATATAGTATAATACTATATTTAAAATATGGATCCCCTCTTGTCCAATGTTGGTAGCTCCATTGGTATTCAAGCAATAGTCTTAGTATCTATTTTGATATAAGAGAAATGGAAAAAATAAGTGGATATTAAAATAGATGGAAGGGCCAATATGCATACCACCTGACAAATGTGGATAATAATTTTCTTAGAGGCATAATTTTTTGACCTAGCTATCAGTTGTCTCATATTAGCATTTTCTTCTAGGGCTGGAGTTATGAAAGTATTGAACTACAAATGAAAAATATTTACTTATCGTAGCACTGATGCACTTTCTTTTTCTTGCAATTTTTCCTATAGTATATTGACCTTATAGATCAAATACTATTCTCATGGTTGGATAAGGTACTTGTAGAGAAGAACATTCACCACCGTCAAGATTATGTGGCCTAAGGGATGAATGGGAAAACAATATCTCTCTTAACTAAAGTGTTGGTGAGCTAGAAAGATTAATTAAATAAAAGAAAAATTAAGTAAATATATAATTAAAGATTTTAAATGACGAAGAAACATAAGATGATGAAATTATTATAACCAGAGGGAGTGGAAGGGAAAATCACCAAATTTGGCTAGTAAGCTCTACAATTTCTCTATCAAGGATGCACATATGTGTATAGGATGATAGCATAAATTTACTAAACTAGTACATTGTTTACATGTCTCATATCGACATAGTACAAAGGTCATACTTGAAAGGTATAGGGTTGAGAAAGAAATTAAACAAGATGGTAAATAAATAAGAAATTAAACAAGATGGTAAATAAATTGGAAATAAAAAAGAACATAAATGAAAAGAAGTATTATTCTATAAAGATAAAGAAAGAAGAAGAATTTATTATAAACTATTACGGATAGAAACCTTCAACACAGTGCTCTATTCTTCTCTCCAAACCTACACATAATTTAGACAAGGAAAACTATTGTGGCTATTGTTTAGTGTCATACGAAAGGTAAAACCCTATTTTGATGCTTCCATCTCTACGGATAGCCAAGATGTATGGGTGTTTGATAAAAAAATAATAGTTAAATGATAAAAGATAGAATACTATTATAGTGCTTCGATAAAGATTAAAAAAGGATTGTGAGAAAGGTGGAAACGACTTCCCTTCAATGTCAAAAAGATATATTTTGCAAGAAAGAGGGTAAGTGTGCATGCTTAAAAGATATGGAGCTTAAATGAAGAAAAAAATATGAGTTGATGGACAAATACAACTAGTGACCATTTGCATGAATGGTAAAGAAGAAACTAAAGTTGTAAGAGTATGTGTGTGATTATTCCAAATAATCAAAACTAGAGCATATCGGAAGCTTAAAAAAAGAACAAAAGAATCCCAAAATTAGTGGGTTAAAAGAGCATGCAAAAAACTACAATAAATAGTAGGTGCAACTCTCTATACAAAGGGAAAATGGAAGCATGGTAAATCTATGTGTGGATAGATCATTTCCCTTTCATGAACTACACATATAGGAAGGTAGATGTCACACTAGGTTCAAGAGGAGACTCGAGCAATAAGTGGGACATTGATCTTTCGCTAAAATATCTAATTAATGAAATAAGAATGGAAAAATAGAGAAATTTAAATAATTAACTAGGATATTCGATGAAAAAATGGAAAACACACAAACTATAATAGACAAAGAGTGGGTTGAGACTGAGGAAAATGAAAACCAGAAAACAAAATTGATCTATGACTACAATATGAGCTCAAAACAGTAGGAATATGATGAAAATACTGATGTGTTCCTAGAATATGACAAAAATGGTGATTTATTCCTAATGTTTTTGTCTGAATTTTTCATAGATCATCCATATGGTTCTGGTTTGCCCAAATCAAGTTTGACGGCTTTGTTACATATTCCTACACACAAAAAAATGGGGGAAAAGGTGGGTTGAATGGGTTTCCCTTCATCAAACCCCTATTTAGGAATAAACCTTAGAAATGAAATGAAATTGCACAAAGGATTTTAAATAAGAAGGCAAATAATAGATTTACCTTGCATATACCCTCATAAAAAGATGTAGAAATTGTTCATATTCATGAACACACTTGGATATTCTTTAGACCCAAAGAGTTGACCATGGAATGAGGTGTAGAATAAAGGATTACATCACAAATGCATTGATCTATAAATTTCATTCCTCGATCTTGAATTTAGATGTGGTTGATAACACTTACAAAGAAGGAGAGAGAAGAAGGATAGGATCTTCTTACTTCAATTGAGAATTAAAATACCTGGACATCATGGGAGATATACTAGTATAAATTGGAGAATAGTTCCTTTGAATTGAATGATCTTGAATAATTGGAGACTTAAAGTTCTTGATCTTGGGTGCTTGCCAACTAAACTAGAATCTAATTGATCTTGCTTTCTTGAAAACTTGATAGCTTGATTTCCAAAATGATTTTACTGGATAATGGATGTCAAAATGAGGAGATATTGGGGGTTTTATACTAGATCTATCATTTTGGGATTCAAATTTGATCCAAGATGACCACAAAGGAAAATCCTCTAAGAAGACCTAGACATTAGGCCCTGGGCAAGATTTGGGCCCCAAAACCTAGGGACATGTCATCATTGGTGACATGTACCAAGGAAATGTTACTACTGGTGAGGTTTTCAATGGGAGATGGGCTCTAATTTAAATTAGAGCTTGGAGAAAGGGAAAAGAAGATGGAAAAGGATCAAACTGGCTAGAATCAAGCATAAGAGACATTCAGACCTCAAAATCACAAAAATGGGTCTAATAGGTCCTAATAAAACATCTAATAATGGATGCTAATGGTTAAGGATGATACATATATCCCCCACTTTAGCATGGGTATGAGGAAAGATAATTCTCATGGTAAAGTAGATCAATAAATATGAATAATCTTATCAAGGTCACAAAGACAAAGAAACATCAAGCCTACAAGTGAGTTAAGTCTTCATCAAATCCAAAACCATTATGAAATAGACATTGCTCAAAAGAAAGAGAATAAGGGAGGAAATATAGGAAATACCACTAGCCTACTAAGTTATTGCCTTAGAAATATGGGTAACGTAAAGAGAAAACACTAGTGAATCCTTCAAAGAGGATCCAAAAAGGGTTATTAGGCTTAAGGAAATCATTGTATTGATAGGAATCAAGGAAATAAAGATCATTCCTTAAGTAAAGCATTGTCTTTGTTAAGAAATCTAAGAAAAGGAGGACTACTCTTTAACAAAAGCATTTTTTCTATTACTTGATATCTAATGAAAATATAAACACAAGGAAATATTGTTTCCTTTGTTTTCCACAAGAGATGGATTGCATTGAATGTGAGCACGGGCATGTGAACACACACACACACACACACACACACACACACACACACAAAATGTGAAACAAGGAGTAGAGTATATGCCCCCACTATGAGATACCCTCAAGCAAGGAGAAAGTAAGGTAAATAATGTCATGGGAAAAGATAGCAAAAAAGGGATCTACTAACTCTTGGGTTAGTATGATAATCTGATAATATATGAGATATTATATCAAAATGAAATGTCATCATTCCCCAACGATAGCAAAACAAGAGGCACAATGGAAGAATATCATGTAAGAGTTACAAAGAAGAGTCTTTTTAGGGTTCCATAAAAATACCAAAAGGAATAGGTAGCTATCATTTTGTATCATCCCTAATAAGAAAATACAAAGGCACATTTATCAATAGTGACACATGCATGACATAACATGTAATAAGATATAGAAGAAGTGGGATAGAAATAGAGGAATGTCAGTATAGATTGATCCTTTATGACCTTATGCGAACATAGAAACAAGGATGGGGTAGTGGTTTGGGATCACAATGGTATATTTATCTCGATGGTGTCCCTTCCATTGGGCACCCAGACTAACCACTTTATTGAGGCATACCACACATACATTAGAATCAAAGTGGCTAAAGATAAAGGTTTTGATAAAATTTGGTTGGAATGTGATTATATGAACATCATTAATTATTTTAAGGGTTAATCTTGACCAATTTGGATGGTCAAAATTATTATGAAAGATTTCATTTTAATTTTAAATAGCTGAGTCTTTTTTAAATTTCCTATATTTATCGCGAGGGAAATCAAGTTGAGGACAGGTTGGCTATTTAGGGAGTAAATTCTACTAATCTCATCAGATGGGAAATAAATGACCAAATCCCATTATAGATCTAGATGCTTCTAAGAAATGATGTTTCATAGTGCTTTTTATCTTAACGCTTTGGAAATGATGGGCTCATATGTGCGAACAAGTGTCTAGTGGGAGTTCTCCCTCATTCACATTAATTGTAGTATTTTGCAATTTTTAATTTGGGGTTTGTGTATCCTCTACAAAGGGATTGTAGGTTATCTTTTTTATTTTATCATGAGTGGTCACCAAAACATACTAGAGCAAGCGGTTTATGAAGAATGGAAAAATAAACAAGACGCCTTGTCTAGGTTATTTCAGGGGGGCTTATCAGGGCAAATGGAAACCCTTAAAAGAGATGATACCTAGGTTACAAATTCTATTATTGTTGGTTCACAAGAAGGTATTATGCAAGTTTATGGGATGGAATTATAAATTTTTGAAGAATTGGTGGCCAAAGTTTCATATACAAGAATTGAAGAAATAAAATTTTATAGGGAAAAAAATAATGCCATTGAATCCATGGATATTTTCTATCTTCTAGTGAAGAGGAATAATCTCAAGAAGATTGTTGATGGTGGGTATGAAAGAGCTTCCCTCAAGAATCTATGGCAGGATGTTACAGAGGTGATTACGAAGTACCTTACTCCGAACATAAATTACACCAATCTTAAATTAGCTATAATTTTACTATTTTGAATAATTTTAGACATGATAAATGCATCTCACTTCTACTTTATTTTCTTTCATCTACGCATTATAACTTGAGGGTTCATGCTAAAAGCCTTTCTAGTTCATTTTTGCATGAGGGTTTAATCAAGTGTTGATCATGGAACATAATAAAATGCTATAATTAGACAGGAACCCTCTACGTAAAATAGGAGTTGAGTATATAAATAATGTGAGATTCCATTATGGTGATTACTCATTAGATTAGAATAATTTTGATTTGGATGGTGATGAGGTGTACCATGTTGGGGTTAGGAAGAAGCCTTCGACATCCACTTCTTGCAAAAGGTGGTTATGTCTAATGATGATAGTTTAGATTATGTTCACTCTAATAATTATATTCTTAATTGTACAGACCCTAGTAAGGATATAAAGGTAAAAGGAAGGTGTGTAGCTTTGTTGTACATAGTGGGTCTCCGTCTGTCAGGACCCAAAAAATTTATGGGGGTTTTAAGTCTAAGCCCGTAAATTCTACAATGCTTATTTCTCTTGTTATTCCTAAATAAGATGACCTGAATAGGTCCCCAAACAGGCTAGTGAGACCCCTAGTGAAAATGGATCCCCTGTTATAGAAAACCCAAGTGTGAATAAATGTATGTTGGACAGTCAAAATGTCATTTTTTCTTAGATGGTTGTGGAAATTAACAATCTTAAGGAAATCGATCCCTCTTCTAAACATCACCTCCATTTGATAATGGATAACACTAGCACTATGGACATAACAATCAATGAATTAAATGAGGCCTGTGAGGGGATAATTAGTAATCTAGAGGTGATCATTTGATTCATAGAAGAAAAAATAAGGCAACTAGTGGGGAGCCTAATATATCTTATATCATAAAATAAATCATATCTCCATGATTATTCTCCCTTCATAGAGTCAACACACATGTTTATTTATAGCAATGCAAAAATTCAACAACTTTATAAAAGCAACAAAATGATGGATTTTAATTGATTCTCTAGGGATTTTATGGACTCGTTTAACTAAGAATTTGAATTATCTAAACTAGAAAATTTATAGCCACACCCTACTTAAAATCAATAGAAAAAACTAAATCCAAATAGAGAACATTTCAACATCCTTTCCATGTAGTTGTATATGAAATAAGATAATAGTAGATTAAAGAAGTGTAGTTGAGTTTGTTGTTACTTTGATCTTTAGCTCCATGTCAAAAGTAACACATTTATGGTCACAAGACAATAAAAACTAAATATTGCAGATAGAAGGAACTCTAGCTGTGTGCAACTCTTCTTCACTTTAGTTCCGAGGTTTATGATTCAATAATATTATATATTTATCACCATTCTTATCTCACAAATGTTATTACTCAATGACATGTTAAATTTTATTAACTTTTAATAGGAAAACATTCTCTTAAGATTATTATTTCTTGAATGATTTCATCTATTACTAACATTTATAAATGGTTTAGTCATAGAAAATAACATGCATACATAAGCGACTATAAAGAGACATTCTAATTTTAAAAAGGAAATTACAATGTTCTTAATATGAAAGCTTTAAAAATTCTCTTACCAGTCATGCCCTATACATCAATTAAATATTTTGTGCATAACCAAATAAGGTTTGGGAGCTACGATAGCTCAAATCCTCATGTGGTAGTTATTACATTTTAGGTTACCTTTAATTATGATTTGGTATCCATTATTAGTACCATTTGATATTCAATATAAATAGAGTATGTTTGCCAAGATAATTGTAACAAAAATATCTACATGGTTCAAAATTCTTAAATTAACACTGGAAGAAAAATTTGTTACTCTGATAACTATCTTTAGTGTAATATTCATACAATAATTGCTATACTAATATTAGTAGTATATCAGGTGACAAATATTGCCTTGTTAATTGTTATGCTTTTTCTTAAAATGTTACTAGTAAGTAGTAAGAATATGTATTGATACAATTCATAATAGATTCCAATATGATCGACATGAATACTTATGATATATATTTAATATCATAAATAGCCTAATAATTTAAGGAACCACTTGAGAGTGCATCATCTTTGGTAGATAGGGAGGTCCACCATAAGGACCTTGTTTGCCCTTGATTCCCATTGAAGAGTGAGTAGAAGGTAAGGCATGCTATTAAGTAGGAGTAGGAAAAGGTCAAGAATAAAATGTAGGAGGGGAAACAAAAGCTAAAAGTTGAAGTGAATTCTAAGATAATTCCTTGATTTTATATTTATTAAATGATTTTCATAATATTCACATGGAAGCAAGGGTCCCACAAGAGTAGACTAGAAGTGATCAATGAGAAAGGCCCAACATAAAACCAATGATTGATATCTAATATTCTAGATAATGTGGATAGTGGCCTGATGGGTGAAATTCAAACATTTATGAATGACTAAGTGAATCAACACCACAAAAACTAGCCATGAGATACCTAGGTTCACATGGAAGAGGTGTGATTTCAGAATATAAAAAAATGCATTTGAAATTGCCTTTAATCCAACAAGGACCATAAAGGATGTAGACCCCATTGGGGGAATTAAAGGACTATTACACATGTAAATAGTAGCCTTAGACTCATCATATGTCATGCAATGTAACCCACTAACAAACGAGACCTCCTCCATGACTACATTGTCTTTTCACGTAAAATAAATTATAATACTTCTAACCACATTATCTTTTATCTTAGTAGGGATATACAGAGGAGAGGGCTCTCTGTAATGTTGTAAGTCTAGAGGTGTAAACGTTAAATCCATATTTTTATTCCTCTAGCTCAAAGGCAAGATCATAGTGATGGTGACCATGTTAACATATGTACAATCATACAATGTAGGAGATGACGATAGTTAAATAAAAATTGTCTTCTTCACATAAACTTCTAAAAAATATAGAGAAGGAAATTCAATAGCCTAAAAATGATGAAATCCCAAGGGGTAAGTGGTCCACTTTACCTCTCTTAACTAGTTCTTTGGTGAGTTAGGAAGATTAATTAAATAAAAGATGAATTAACTAGACATGTAATCAAAGATATTGAGTAATTAAGCAACATAAGAAAATAAAAATATTCTAACTAAACGAAATGATAGGGTATATCACAAAGACCAACTAGTAAGATGTGCAATCTCTCTATCTAGGATGCATGTGCGATTTTTGGATGACAATATAGATTTAGGATGCCAGTCTATTTTGCACACATCTCGTATATTGTACTAGAAAGGTAAAAGGCCAACCAAGCGACTTATAAGAATTGTAAGCAAACTAGAAATAATAACAATGAACATAAATGAATAAAAGTATGATGCTTGAAAAAATAAAGTTGACACCTTCATAAGTTTGCAAAATATGTAGTAACTTTAATGATAAAATTGATTGTGACATCTGAAAAAGAACCTACATATTTCTACTGGGTAGCATATTTTCAAGACTAATAACTTGAAGTTGAATGATTGTCATAAAAATCCACTCGAGGAACTTATTCATATGTCAGTAGTAAGTGTGCGTGTCTATTTTCACCCTCCTATGATCAGAATTAATTAGTTTCTAAAGTGGCAGGTTGAGGGGTTCAGAAAAGGTTAATTGTTTGCGCCTAGTTGTAACTGCCTGAGTGTTCCACTTTAGAGATAAATATTTCAGAACTGGTTGATTTTTATGTTAAACCAATTGGTGCCTGCAATTGTCCACATATTAATATACATTGTATCTATGTTAATCACCTTGGCTCCTTGTTGGGTATTTTTACCAAACCAATACATGATGCAGTTTATTGAAATCTGCAGTCCACATATTGTAAGTTTGTCCGCTCTGACCTCTCATCTTGATAAATATTTCAGAACTAGATGATCATCACGTAAAAAAATTGGTTTCAGTGATGTTCTTCATATTCCCGTGTTCCCTTACTCAGTTGTAAAGTGTCAAAGTAAAGTTTCATATTATTTCAAAGCTAAATTTCTCTCCTTATATGTAGCACACTTGACATGCATGTATCTACGAAGATGTATTCGGGTTTTCCAGTTTTTACTTTGTCAGTTATATTTATGAAACTAATATGGAACAATGTAGTATCTTGACTAGGAACAGAGAACCATCCAGGTATTAACATGTTGAAGATGGCTCATGCGTGAATACATTTCTGTTAACATTATTTTCCTGGTATTAAGATTGGCTAAAAATTTATTTATAAATTAACGTTAAATAAATACAATGCAAAAGAAAAATTACAAGCTACTTTATTCTACTACACCCGGAGAAGATAATTCATGAGCTGGGAAATTTCGTATTTGTCATTTGTTAATTGATGGCTTTTAACCCTATAAATAATTCTAAAGATGCATGAGTCAGGAAACTGTAGTATTTTCATTAGGAGTAGCTAATTAATTTTTTGTGAGCGCATAAGATCAAGTATTGAATACTAGGAAATAGAGCAATGCGAACACTAGTTTTATAATGGTTTCACCTTCTTGTTTGACATAGTTTCCACATGATAGTGCGTTACAATAGGTTTCAGAATGAAATTGAGTGTATGCTTGCATAGCGGTGTTTAGTTAATTTATAACTGTGTACCGTCACCAGTTAAAACAAATTACATGAATTGAATTAAAATTTGTAAGAAGTTATCTATAAACATGGATAAGTATAGAGCTAAAAAAATATTAACTCCTCACCTTTCAGTTCATCATTTTGTTGAGCAAATTAGCTTGAAGTATCGATCATCTCTCTATTATTTCTCTATTAACGATAATGATAGGCCCTGTGATATTTCGGCATGTACCTCTTCGGCTTTCGAAGGGTATAAGCTAATTGAGTTACTGTTAATAAAATATTTCTACGCAATAAAAAAATATGGAAAAATAATCTATAACAATTAGGTTTTACAATTTACATATTTCAATTTAAAATGAAGGCCTCAGCCACTCCTTACGCACTATCACATAATTACTTCTTATAGTTATTCGTTTTAGGTCCGGGATTTATGATTCAACAATATTATATGTTTATCACCATTCTTATCTCATAAATGTGATTATTGAATGACATGTTCAGTTTTATTAACTTTTTATAGGAAAACATTCTCTTAAGATTATTATTTCTTGAATGATTTCCTCTTTTACTAACATTTATATAAAGTGTAGTCACAACAGAGATCGTGTATACGGAAGAGATGAAAGAGGTAATTCTATTTTATTTTTTTTAAAATGCAATGTTATTAATAGGAAAAGCTGTAAAATTTCTCTTACCAACCGTATCCTATTTGTTAATTAAAATTTTTGTGCATAAGAAAATAAGGTTAGGGAGCTACAGTGGCTCAAATCGTCATTTGGTAATTATACTATGAATATTACATTTTAGGGTACCTTTAACTATGATTTGGTATCCATTATTAGTACCATTTGATATTTAATATAAATAGAGTATGTTTTCCAAGCTAATTGTAACCTAGATATCTGTATGGTTCATAATTCTCAAACTAACACCAAGAAAAAAAGTAAATTTGATAACTAGCTTTTAAGTGTAATATTCATAAAAGGATTGCTATACTAATATTATTAGTATATTAGGTGACAAAAATTGACTTATTAATTGTTACAACGTTTCTTAAAACGTTGCTAGTGAGTACTAATAATTTAAATAGTTGTTACTTGGTAATATTTTTAACTTTTATAGTTGCTTAGCTTGATAAGGGAGTGTAGTAATGACTTAGAACAACATTGGAGGAGCTAGATGTTATCATTAGACCTCCTTAGGTTATTTCTACTAGTTGGTTTTTGCCTTAGTAGTTGGGTCACCCTTCCTTTATGTCATTCCAAGAGTGTATATGGGGATTTCTTTTTTAATATTTGAAAAGACATTTCAATATGAGGACTATGACACTATTAGAAGTAAAGAAACTATAATCAATCATTAGCAACCTCCTCCTTACTTGGTTTTCTCTCTTTTGCTTTTTTATTATTTTCTAGTATTATAATTGTGTTTACCTATGTCTACTTTTTCTTTTTGTAATTTTTTTTTGTTATTCTTAGAACTTTTCTTCGAAATGTGAATAACATTTACTAACTTAGGGATGTACTATTTCATCTAGATTTTTGGGAATAGGCTGTAAAAAAAAATTATTTTTATTTTTTAAGAATAAATAAACCTTATTTCATATAAAATAAGATATTTTGAACATAAGGAAGCATAAAAAGCCAACACTTTGAATCAATGCACTATAACATTTAGGCATTGGTAAAAAAATAATAATGAAATACTTAATACAAATTAGGATCCTCAAAGTGAAGTAATATGATACAACGCTATAACCTCTTCCCATATAAGCTACCCTCAACTCATGTGATTGTAAATATAAAAAAAAATGACTTATGACAATTATGTATGTTTTCAACATCATGACCATTTAATATATCCCTAAATGTATATTAAAGAAAACTAATATTACAATTTTCTTTTACAATCAATTTGATTTTAATCTTTGATTGTACAAAATTTTGAAATATGTTTGAAAACAAGTTTTAATACTTACAAACAAATACAATGGAATTTACAATGTAATTTAGTATAATAAACTATTTTCAATCTTCACTTCGTCAACTTTAATAATAATTTCATTTCGTATTTTAAATTTACTACAGAATCAGCGTGTAGTTTTATTACTTTTTGTGTGGGGGATGGCATCTATACTGGGTATTATCTTCCAAACAAGTCGACTACACACCACAAAACAGCAGGAATAAAATGAATATAAACTTCATTAGCCAACAAATGGAAAATTTTAACATGTGTATGTACATTATTCACGTAGCCGCTTGTTCAAATGAGTAGAATAACTGTTACTTATTAAATAACTCCAATCACATGACGCCAAATTATATAGATTCTTCACAGACTTCCTTATCGGCTGAATATAATCTGAAATTTGGAATACTTTCTTACCCGTTCTTCCTTGTATGATAGTGAAATGTATTTATCTCATTAACAGATGAGTAGACAATAGAAATGTTATCGCATTGCTGCAATTTTGATCTTGATAATGCAGCAAGGTAAAATAATATATTTTCATGCATCCGTCTGTAATAGTGATGAATGATTATTATAAGGAATTAGTTTGAATTTAAATGCAATTGATACCCACAACCATTTGACTCTTAATGATTAAAAAGGGTATCAATCGAATGCAGAAAAAACAGAGTGATTTATACGCGAAGTGGCTTTAAAAGAGAATCTTCACTAAATGCAAAGTGAATGTGTGAATCGTACCAGCCATTGTGATGTTTTTGCATGATAAACAACGATTTCTAGAGCACTTTTGAAAGCAAAATAATTGTTTGAAAATACGGGGTAGTGGTTGTTTTTGACTGGTGGCTGAGAAGATCATGCCTATTCTACAAATGCGTGTATTCAAAGCTTAGGTCATTCAACGTCATATACGGATGTATATAAGAGCGTTTGGTTCATATTTGTCACAACAATCCTCTCAGACTGCAATTTCTTTCCTCACCAACTCAATGGCTGAATTTTTCCGGATTTCTCTACTTGTTCTTACGTTGTTGCTACCTACTACAATAGGTATGTCCCTAGTTGTAATACATTTTATTGCAATACAGGGAAAATAGATATGCCAGCAAGTTACTATCTTCTGAGCTTTATAAGGGTCAGTAAGGGTTCTAAAATCTTTCATTTGGTGCTGGACCGCTAAGCTACTGGTTAATCTAGCACCCCTTTTAACGACTTTGTAGATATTATGTAGAGCATTTTATGACCCAGATAAGAGTCGAACTCAGGATCTTCTGCTGTTGGGGTGGCTAACACTGAACTATTGACCCTTTTAATACATGCCCAGTTTTGGATCGAATGTGACTGATTTCCAACACAACTTGATTAGAGTTTATATGATACGCATCATGTTGTTTTGTTTGAGACATTTATAATCCATATAAACAAATTAAAGTGTGTCCGCCATATGCTAAGCTACATAATGTCCACTATTTGGTGTGTAGATCAAAGTAATTAGAGTTCTGCAAGATTGTTTTCCTGTTCAATGAAATTAATATTTCGTTCTTGGAAATATTGTTATACTCTAGAGTTTGGAATAGCTAAATCTTAATGCTTCAATTTTCGTTCTTGGAAATATTGTTATACTCTAGAGTTTGGAATAGCTAAATCTTAATTCTTCACTGAAGTTACACTTCTTTAATGGAAATACTGCCAAGGATTTCTCTCATGATTTTCTCGTCAGTTGTATGGGTTTTCAATCAGGTTTCTAAAATTGGTACTTATAATCTTCTAGTTACTTTGTATATGTTTTCAAATTTTGGTGGTTTAGGTTTCTAAAATTGGTACTTGATAATCTTCTAGTTACTTTGTAAATGTTTTCAAATTTTGGTGGTTTTCTAATTAAACAGAGATTCATCTCCTCGTGTGTATTTTGTCATCTTCGTTGTTATATATACCTATATTGCTGTTACTAAATGAGAATATATTTCAGGTGCGAATTCAAACCTGTTTAGAGAATACATTGGGTCCGAGTTCAAAAATGTCAAATTTTCCGACTTGCCAATCAATTCCGGCACAGAGTTTCATTTCATTCTGTCCTTCGCTATCGACTACACCCCGTCGGGAAGTGCTCCTACAAACGGGAAGTTCAACATTTTCTGGGATAACAACAATCTCAGCCCGAGTGCGGTGCAGGCCATCAAAGCCAAACATAAGAATGTCAAAGTTGCCGTCAGCTTAGGCGGGAACGGCGTCGGAAGTAGCAACGTCCAGTTCAGCCCATCATCCGTGTCATCGTGGGTGAAGAACGCCGTTTCTTCGCTCACCAGCATAATCCGGCAATACCATCTTGACGGCATCGACATCGATTACGAGCATTTTGACTTTACCAATCCCAATACATTTACAGAGTGCATTGGACAGCTAATCACACAATTAAAGAGGAACAAAGTCATCTCATTCGCCTCCATCGCTCCCTTCGACGACCCTCCTGTGCAATCCCATTACACTGCACTTTGGAATAAGTATGGTAAATCAATTGACTATGTGAATTTCCAGTTCTATGCCTACGACTCGAGCACCACCGTGTCACAGTTCATCAACCATTTCAACGATCAATTGCATCATTATAACGGCAGCCAAATTCTCGCTAGTTTCATGACGGAGGAAAGTGGAGGGTTGTCACCTGCCAATGGATTCTTTGACGCTTGCAGAAAGCTTAGAGACTCCGGCAATCTGCATGGCATCTTTGTGTGGACTGCAGACACGTCACGGTCTAATGGCTTCAAATACGAAAAACAATCCCAGGGTGTCCTACTAGGCTCCTGATTTAATTCACGGTCTAATGGCCATGATAAATGTTCTATTTTAGATTTAGAAGTTTCATTGGGCATTGTTGTTTTTTGTGGTTCTTAAACAACATACATCAAGGAATAAATTAAGCCCATAAAAAGTTAGTCAATTTTAATGTAATAGAAATTGAATAAATAAAAGATATCAATTTAGGTTCTTGTGTCTGATTTCAAAGATATAATATAATAAGAATGGTTTGAGCATATAAATAACATTTTCTCTTTCTTTTTTTTTTTTTTTCATGTAGTTCAGTGCATATTTAATTATTACATATTGATAACATTATTTTGGATTAAAGAAAAATCAGGTTTTGAAGGAACACTGCAACCCTTTACAACAACATGAAAGGTTTAAACTTTTAAGTACCCAAAACAAAACACACTGCCAAAGCCACACTTATCGAGCAGAAAAACCAGCAGAACCCTAGACAAAATCAACAAGCACTCGGACAAAACCAAGGAGATTCAACATAGGAAAGTATAATTATTTCAACAAATCTTTTAAGTTCATGAACCTATTTGGTAAAGTGCCTAATGAATCTACAAACATGACAAATATAGTTTACAGGTTAACTTTGATTTGGATTCATACTTTCCTACAAAACTTTGTTGCATTGTACATAATGACACCACAAACCTTCCTTATAAGCCATTTTCTCCAACTCCTATTAAACTTCAAATTGGATTGTTTAAATAATAGCCTCATGAATAATTGAAGTTTTAAATCTTACCAATTGAAAGATTTCCTAAGCTAGAAACTTCCAAAATAGGAAAAATAAAATGATTAACATCCCAATATAAGGATTTTGCACCATATATATATATATATATATATATATATATATATATTGGTTAATTTCTTCTAAGATTTTTCTTGAGACAATGGATATTTTGCTATGAAATTGTAAGAAACATAGAATTTACGATGTTAATTTGCAGCAAATTTGATTTATTTATTTCTATAATAAAACATGACATTATTTTTTTATAAATTTATACATAATTTTTTTTCAATTTCACTCATCAATTTATAATGCAAATGCCTATGTTTATAAAGTGGCTAATAAATGTCTTTACAATTATAATATTTTCATTTTCATTTAGAATTTTAATTTCAATATGCTTCCTCATTTTTTTCATAAAGTTGTTTCTTATTTTCTTAATTAAAGTGTTAAAATCTTTGATTTGACTTTTTTGAAGTTGTATTATTTAAGAAGTTGTACTTAAGAACATTCTAAATAATTTGGATCATTGTTACTTAATTTATCAATAGAAAGTATATACTAGTTTTGTAACTTTTTATTATGTTACTTTAATAAGATTAACATTATTTTTTTATTAGCCCCTCTTTCTTTCTGACCTTAAGGAGGAGCTAAAGGAAATGAGGGTGGAAATCAAAAATCTTAGGGAAAGCTTTAATAGGATTGCAGACTTTGCTGTGAAGGTCATGCTTGCGGCTGCTACTATGCTCCAACTCCTTCATATGGAGAAAGAAAATTTGGGAGGAGAGCGAAAGGATGAAGAACTATACCAGTTCCTCATGGATGAATCACTTAAGCTCTTGTTGAATGGTGGGGAAGGTAACCCCAAGTAGTTTCCTTTTCCTTTGTTAATGGTTATTTTTTTGCTTGGAATTTTTGGTTGGGCGATGTGGGCCTGTTCGGTCTTCGGTTGAACTCAAGTTTTTGTAATGATGGTTTACCATTTGTTACTGTTAATGCTAACTTTACTGATACTTATTAGCATAGGCTGGTTACCAACCTCATGGTGAGGTTGGGGCCTGTTAGGACTTCCAGGCTGGTTACTAGCTCCGTGTTGGAGTTGGGGCCTGCTGATTTTCTTTCGTGGTTTTTGGTTTTTAAAATTGGCATAGGCTAAGGGTTTGTTGTGTGTGTTTTTTGCTAGTTGTCAGCACTCCTCATGCTGGCTGTGTCTGTTCGGGTCAGCCCCTAGTTTTGGCTGCTTTTTTAAATAAAAAACATTATTATTTTATTTGGCAATTTTGAATATTTATATAAGTGTATTGGCTATTATTAAGGAAATTTATGGTAATCATATATTTATTTGTCAAGCTTATGGTAGACTTAGTACAATCATTTCTCAACAATAGGCATACACTAAAATCACTCATCAAATATTTAGTTTTATTAGCCAAGAATGTAACGTAGACAAAGATTTGACCGTACAAGATATCCTTCTTTTAAGTTGTAGGAACCCATGAACATATTTATAATAAGAATGTACTATTTTTATTCAAAATTTAGATGTCTAGTTTAATTTTTTATTATATCACTTAGTCAACAAACAAAATTAAATTCAATATCACAATAAAATTAAATCAAAATATTTTCTCGCAAACTATCAATTTTTTTGAATTGTTCAATAGTCAACGCTCTAATATCTATATATAGAGTTAAGTCACTAGATACAATTCACAGTGAGCCTCCTTGTCTTTCGAGAGATATTCCAAAATGCAAAAAAGTGCATACATAATTATAAGGAAAAAATAAGAAGAACATTTGCAACTAATGTCTCTTTAGGAAAAGGGTATGTGATTTTGAACCAAACCTCTTTGACTATATGTAGAATAAAAAATATCACATGAAAACCATTTACATGTTTTTTTTTGTATTTGAAATGAGTGGTACTCTACTATTATAAGATAATATGTTCTCAGAATTTCATCCTTGTTGGCAATTTTCAAGCACGACAACTAGACATATCATGGAAATCGTTTAAAGAATTTGATTCAACAATTCAATTTTATGTTAATACAATTATAAGTTGTTTTTTAGAATTTCGTTGTTTCTCGTTACGCTTTGTTTCGCTAACCTATAACATAGAGCATACAAAACTATGTAGTCTACTATCCTGACCCCATCTTCATAGAATAGGTACGAGTTATATCAAATTAAATTCAATATGCTTTATTTAAAGAGGTTATATCTAGCTCTTTAACCATATGTAGGTATTTTCACCAGGTCCCCTACTTGGTTTGTGTGATATCTATGTATTACATTCATTGCTTCCTTGTTTCACCCTCTCTACTTGACCATTCCTTATCAAGTCACATAGTTGATACTATGTACTTCCACTTTAGATGATGTGTTCAATTTTGTGTCTTGTTATTTATGGTGCTCTTGCATACTTTAAAACTTCTATTAAGTTTGACCTTATTTTTGCTCACCATCAGGAGACCATATGGAATATTTGAGAGCTTGCCAAAGTGTCGTGGTTCAAAAAGATACCATATGCTCTCCCTCTCTTTATCCAGATTACCATTTTTTGTTCTCCTAAGATTCGTTCAAGGGTTGTTGATGAATAGTTTTAGTGCCCCGTACATGCAAATGGGGCTCCTTGATGTTGATTGTCTCTTTTGCATTTCTTGTTCCTTTGAGTCATTTATTGTTCTATGTTTTCATATGATAATTACTATATTTTTTGTTTTAATGATGGAATACTTAGAACATTGGGTAAGTGCATTTTGTATTCTCAGTTGTAAGAATACCGGCTGGTAAGGTGGCTTGTTTCAAGTTTTCCAACTTTACCCTTACAAGTTTGTGCTCTTATTCTCATTGTAGAAAAAGAAAATGGTGGAAACAAAAGAGCTGACATGTCACACCTATACAGGAAATAAATCCACAAAAAATGTATAATTTTTTATATTATTTAGAGTTGGAATTTAATTTTTTCCTTCTTCTATCGATATAACATTATAATAGTTACAAATTTTAGCATATCTATCTTATAGATATTGTATAAAATTAAATTTTTTAACATAAAATATTATAAATTTAAACAATTTACGTTCCACTTATATATTACCTCAATATGTCCTATATATCGAATCATATAAAGTCTCCACATCACATCAAATCAGGATGAGAAATACAATGGAATGCCCTGATCAAATCAGGATCCCTAGAGGAGAACCTGCACTTCCTTTTCATACTTGAATGCACTATATTTGGAACTATCTACACACCACACAAAGATACTAGGGAGATTCCCAGACTTCTTGAGCATTCTGCAAGCATCAAAGGAGCCGTTGGATGGCGAAAGCTCTTCGCTGCACTTGATCATGAAACTAGTCAGCACTTTCCCGCCACTATAACGAGATTCCTGAGTGTTGAAATATTTAATAAACTGCAAGACGAATGTGCTCGAATCGTAAGTATATAATTGGAAATTCACATAGTCGACCACTTTTTTGTAGTTTTTCCACAGAGTGCTTTAATGGGCCTGCACTTTTTTTATCATCGAAGTGAGCGATTGAGGCAAAGGAGATGACTTTTTTCTACTTTAATTGTTTTATGAGCTTCCCAATACATTCAGCAAAATTATTGGGATCTGAATAATAGAAATGTTCATAGTCGATGTCAATGCCGTCAAGATGGTATTTCTTGATTATGTTGGTGAGAGAAGAAATGGCTTTGTTCACCCATGATGACACAAATGGTATCCTAAACTGGACGTGGCTTTTACCCATGGTGTTACCACCTAAGATGAGAGTGAATCTGACATTCTTGTGTTAGGATTTTATGGCCTACACAGTACTACAGCTTAGATTATTGTTATCCTAGAAAATGTTGAACTTTCCATTTGTGGAAGAACTTCCTGATGTGTACTCGATGGCAAAGGCCAGAAAGAAGTCAACCTGCATGCCAAGATTGATTGGCATGTTTGTGAATTTAATGTCATTGTATAACGAGCCTATGTATTCTCTGAATTCCTCAGCACCTACATAGTAGCACACAAAATCAATATTTGTAACTTACTTCTAATAACAACCAACCACTCATAGCCCTAGTTATAAACATTATTATTTCTATGCAAAACATTAGGTCTCCTTACCAACTGATCCAGATAAAATTAGCATCAAAACCAACATGAGAAGAATGGCTGAAGAAAGCTTAGCCATCATAACAAGTTTATCTCTTCAATTCAATTCTTTTGGGTTAATGGAAACACCAAAGCCCATGTAATTTATATATAATATATCTGAGTGAGTCTTCCACCACTACTTAGTGCTCGCCATGTCAATCAATATCCGGTGTTTGACTATGGTAGATGCATGTGCAAAAATCTTGCGAATTGCTTCGAAGGCACTTAAGATAAAGAGTTCCCCAAAGTGCTTTGAATATATTGTCAAAAAGAGGTAAGGGATGGTGTGCATGAACCCCAAGCTTTGTGGAGTGATTATCTACCTCAGAAGATTGGAAATTTGGACCACTCTCTTTACCAGATTGGTGATAACCTCAAATATTTTATTGAAGTGCACAAGTTTTGTGAAATGCTGACTTTAATAGTTATTCACTTTCTTCTAGAGTTTTTCTCGAGTATGATTCTGGATTGACCAATTAGTATTTTTCCCATTGATGGCTTGGTCCATGTTTTGGACAAAAGGTCACACACTGCTTTATTGTAGCAAGAAATTGTAATTTCCATATCTACTTCCTAAGATATTGTCTAAACCAAAGAAAAAGCAGAAAATCAGAAGTCCAGTGAATAGGTGTATAACAGATAGTGTTGTTATTTTATCGGCTTACCACCCATTTGAACTTACTTGTGACAGAGATATGAACCGGTAATTTATCTTTGAATAGGTGAAGAATGCGCATGCATTGTTCTGTTGATATTCATTTTATGTCAGATCACGTTAGCATTTTAATGATTTTTCACACTAATACCTCTACAAATGATTAAAGATTTTTTTGGTTATAAATTTTTTTGAGCTATTAGATTCTTATGTTGAATCTATTTCCCACGTAGCTAAGGACTAGGCGTGTTGATCACACCATATTAATCAAGGGCATATCCTGACCACATTTCTTTTGATGTCAGAGCCTTGCACTCAACAAGACTAGATTTCTAGAGGGTACTTTAATAATTGGTCAAATTCAAAAATAGACCAAAGGCCCATTGAGAATTGATGATATTTTTTTTTTAGTTTCTTATTACATTTTAGATATAAAAATTGAATTACTACTAAGCCAAATAATACTAAGCTTATGTTAGTGTTGAAAATATCTCCAGTTTATGATCAACATTTAATTTGAGTGTCAAAATATATTTAATTTGAGTGTCAAAATGGTCCACTATGTGGGGTAGTTTTGAATATCCTGATCAAAATTGAAATAAATAAAAGACATCAATTTAAGTTCTTGTGTCTAATTTCAAATCTATAATATAATAATAATGGTTGGAGCATATAAATTACATTGTCTCTTTCTTTTATTTATTTTTCTCATGTAGTTCTCCGTATATTTAATTCTTACATATGGCGAACATTATTTTGGATTAAATAAAAATCAGATTTTGAAGGAACACTACAACCCTTTACAAAAAAATGAAAGGTTTAAACTTTTAAATACCCAAAACAAAACACACTGCCAAAGTTGCGGTCATTGAGCAGAAAAACCAGCAGAACCCCCCCAAAAAAACTAGCAAAGCCCCTGGACAAAACCAAGGAGATTCAACATAGGAATGTATAAGTATTTGAAGAAATATTTTAAGTTCATGAACCTATTTAGTAAAGTGCCTAATGAATCTACGAACATGACAAATATATTTTACAGCTTAACTTTCATTTGGATTCATACTTTCCTACAAAAATTTGTTGCATTGTACATAATGACACCACAAACCTTCCATATAAGTAATTTTCTCCAACTCTCATTAAACTTCAAATTGGATTGTTTACACAATAGTCCCATGAATAATTGAAGTTTTAAATCTTAACAATTGAGATATTTCCTAAGCTAGAAACTGTTAGAATGAATTTAGAATAACTCAGAGGGGAGGGGTGAATCAGTTATTCTCAAGTCTAGATGAAGTAAATAAAATTTTTCTATATTTCAGATCTACTCGGTAGTAGTAGCATAAGTCAACAACTTTAATCATGCAGTTTACTGTCAATTGAAATTAGCTTTTAGAAACATAACAGTAAAAGAAACCATAAGCATTCATACAAGTTGACACAAGTATTTAACAAGGAAACCCAATATGGGAAAAACCATCAGTAACATGCTACCAAGTTTTCACTCTTCTGAAGTGAGCTCTGTGAGGAGCAACATCTGTTTAAGGTTACAATAACACACTGCTAGGTGTGACCTGGTTAAAGGATTTAATCACCCTCTCAGGACTGGCCTTGTTAGAGGACTTAGAACATTCCACCTGAATGTCACCTTGTTAGAGGATTTATACAAATGACTATTAGGTCAACCTTGTTAAAGGATTTAATTGATACAATGGTTAGAAAGTAATTAGCAGTTGTGATCTAATACATACAACTTACTTTGCAAATTCAGATCCAATTATAGCTCTGATGTTAACTTACTAGATAGCCTGCATTGTCATTTCAACCTTCTGATCTGCTTGGAAATCCGTCAAGCAATCACACATGCAACTCTCTACTTCTATATTAAGCCTTCTCTGCTAGATCATGCCAAACAGTAAATCAACTATGAAAACCTCTTGCATACACATCCACTTCAGATTCATCAACTCACCTCTTGCACACTAAATAAATAACCCCTTGAGGTTATCATATACCTCTCTGTTTAGGTCAGATAAATCTTTTGCCACTTAAACAAGATCATAGATCTTAGGTTAGGTCAGATCCAATAGATCATTCCATGTTTGCATTACATTTGCTTCTCCAAAGTAGTCTCTAATTAAATCTTGAAACCATGCATTAATTATAGTTACCCATACATTAAATGACATGGAACAATCTTTAATTAACATTACATATCCCAATAAAATTAACTAGGTCAACTAGAGATCTCAAATCTCATCATTATTCCAATTACTATAAGTCAGCCAACATCACTATTTTCAGTTGGCAATTTCACTAGTGCTTGGCATTCAACAACTTTGCTTGTCACAAACAACTTTGCTCATCACAAGCAACTTTTCTCGGCACAAGTAACTTGCTCGACACACAATAGCCAGAAAAAATGTCTTTGAAAGATAAAAAACTAATTGCTTTTCCAGAGTGCCAACTGATTAAGTACCCCTTTATTTGCCTTAACTCAACCATTCACTTGGTCTTGTTGTTAAATCTTCTTCATCAACAATAGATATGGAACTCAAACAGATAACAAATAGTCTCACCAATCAAGGTTTGACATCAATGACAAAATAACAATTGCTTGCATTGTCACTTTCCAACAATATCCCTCTTTGGCATTGATGGCAACACAAAATATTAAAACAATGATTTAACAAGAATAGTTACCAACCAATCCAAAAATTCACCCGTGTTCCTTGATATGAATGAATCTTCATTAATGTCTTTAGCTTCATTCTAATTCTTATCTGTAAAACATTTATCCCTTTGTGTCTGCAATCACACTATAATCATCTATGTCTAATCATCTGTAGACTCGCTCTGAGTAGATAATCACTCCCTCTTTAACAACAATGCCAAAGACGTCAAAATAATTATCATGTATATATTTAGTATCATGCTGATCCTATCATCTTGATTATGACTAATTTTCTTTTCTTTCATTGTTCATCTTCACAACTTTAGTCAGCATCCTAAAGTGTGACTAACTGTGCATCAATGTGTCAAATATTCTAAATGTAATATTTTATGCAATAGTACCATACAGAACTTAATTAGCATCAGTGAGGGGAATCACCCCCAATTTACCTTGTAGATACTCATGAGAATCCTTGGGTAGTGCTTTTGTGAATATGTCTACTAATTGTTCTTTAGTGTTCACATAATCTAGTCTCACTTATTTACTCTAAACTAGCTCCCTCAAGTAATGATACTTGATGGCTATATGATTTGTCTTTGAGTGGATCAAAGGATTTTTAAAAATATTAATAGCACTCATGTTATCACAATATATGACAACTGGGTCATTGATTTCTTCCCTCATACCTTTCAGTAGTATCTTCAACTACACAATATTAGAACAGTTAACTACTGCTTCCACATACTCGAGTTCAGCTGTAGATTGTGAGGAGCAGTTCTATTTGTTGCTTGTCCAGGAGATCAATCTCTTTCCTAAAAGAAATGCTCCACCAATAGTGCTTTTCTTGTCATCAACATTTCCAGCCCAATCAGAGTCAGTGTAAACTCTGAGTTCAAAGTTGTCATTCTTTTTGTAGTATAGACCATAGTCATCAGTTCCTTTCAAATATCTTAGAATCCTTTTTACTACCATCATGTGAGTATTCTTGGGATTAGTAAAAAATCTTGCAACAATTCAAAAAACTAGGGCAATATCAGGTCTACTATGTACAACATACTTAGTTATCCAATCATTGATCTATAGAGTGTTGGGTTTACTTCTTTTGTGTCATCATCTTTTGTCAGCTTCTATCCATTAGCCATGGGTGTACTCACTGGTTTGGACTCTTCCATTCCAAAAGTTTTTAGTATCTCTTTGATATATTTAGATTGAGTGATATAGATACCATTCTTCATTTGATAAATTTGTAAGCCAACAAAGAATTTTATTTCACCAAACATAGACATCTCAAACTCAGTTTGCATCTTTGTTGTAAATTTTTGACATAACAAATCTTGTCCACTAAATATGATGTCATCTACAAAAATTTTAGCTAATAATTTACCTTTTTTTTGCTCTATTTTTAAGTATAGGTTGCTATTGTCATTGGTTCTTGCAAATCCAATCTTGATTTGATAATTATGCAATCTCTCATACCATGCTCTTGGTGCTTGCTTCAATCCATATAATTCTTTATGTAATCTGCAAACCATATCCCTTTTGTTTGGGTCTATAAAACCATCAGCTTGCTCAATATACACTTCTTCTTCCAAGATTCCATTGAGAAATACAAATTTCACATCCATCTGATAAACTTTGAATCCTTTATAGGCTGCATATGCAAGTAAGGTTCTGACACCTTCCATTCTTGCGACTGGGGTGAAGGTTTCACCGTAGTCAATTCCTTCCTCCTGTGCATAACCCTTGTATACCAGTCTAGCTTTGTTTCTTGTCACATCTCCATGTTCATTCAGCTTATTCCTAAATACCCACTTTGTGCCAATTACATTTTTATCCTTCGGCCTAGGTACAAGTGTCCACATTTTTTTTTGGCAAAAGTGGACAAGCCACTGTATATATATTTATAATTTTTTTTTCAAAAAAACCATGATTCAAAAAAGCTCAACCGGGAAAGAACCAACAATAAAACCTAGAATCATCACTCTGTACAATAGGCGTGATTGTTGATGATTTCAAAATTAACCTCATAGAGGATACAACAAAAAAATGAATATACAATCATAGAGACATATCGTAAACTATACATCAACAAAAACTTTGTATCAAGTGGAACCATTCTTCAATCTTCCTCCATCTGTGTAGTTTTAGTTTGTCCAATGCCACCTTGCCCACCCTTTGACCCAGATTCATCATAGCAGCTGAACCTAGGAGCCAGTCGGTTCAAAATGCATCTCGAGAACCAATTTGTTGTGTCTCCCAAAATAGGCCCTCTCCATCTACTCTCATGCTGAGGAAAAGAAAAACCCAAGCTAGAGGCATTTGAATTGTGTGATTGCAATTGTTTGTCCTGCTGCCCTTTAATTTGTGAAGCCATCACATTTTTAGATGGAGCCAAAACTGGTATTACTGAAGAGCATTGAGAATGTAAAGGTGGGTAATTATTATTGGACAATGCCATAAGGTCTAACAGGGCATGGCCTGTTCGTCGTACTCTTTCCTCAAGTGTCCAAGTTTTGTTCTTCTAAATTTGTTCAATTTCCTCATTCATTGCTTGTATCCAATCTTCATTATCTAAAGCATCATTCACTATTTTGGGCTCAAATTCACATAACAGACATGTGCCATTTTTCAACTTACTTCATGTCATAACAGTAGAATCCTCTGATCCAATGATTTGATCAGAATTGTGATTTCTTCTCACATATTTTTCTAGGGTAGGCCCAGTCCTTGCTTTAGGTTCATTGTCTGTATTCAGTTCTGGTTGATTCTATGACTCGACATCTCCATTAGATAGCTCAACATTCACTTCCAGTTGCTCGACAACTCCTTTTTGTGACTTGGTAGGTGCATGCTGTTGCTTAGCAATAGTGTCAGGTAGTGAATTAGAATCTTCCTCATCCAGATATATGAATGATCTATAGCTTTCAGGCTCTTTTGTATGTTTAGCTTCATTTTTTTTTGTGAACTCATCAATTCTTACATTTTCACTTTCAACAATTTTGTTAGTATTAGAATTCAGATATTTGTATGCTTTTCTTTTTGTTGAATAACCAAAGAATATGCCTTCTTCACCTTTAGCATCTAGTTTTCCATTTCTCTTGTCTTTCAGTATAAAACATTTGCTTCCAAATAGTTTAAAATACTTTACACTAGGTGCATAACCATACCAAAGTTCATAAGGTGTAGCATTTGTACCTTTCTTGACTTGAACTCTATTCAGTGTATAGACTGTAGTACTTATAGCTTCTTTCCAATATTTTTGTGCAGCATTTTTCTCCATCATTAGTGTTCTAGCATAGTCCAAGATAGATCTATTCCTTCTTTTAGCAATACCATTTTGTCGAGGAGTCCTGGGTGCTGACATCTGTCTCTTTATACCTTGGTCATTGAAGAAATAGTTAAAATCATTAGAAATAAACTCTCCACCTCTGTCAGATCTTAAGCATTTCAAACTTTTGCCTATTTCCTTTTCAACTTTTGCTAAGCACCATTTAAATAACTGGAATGCATCAGATTTTTCCTTGCGAAACATTACAGTCATCATCCATGAATAATCATCAACAAATAGAATAAAGTATCTAGCACCACAATAGCTTCTTTCTCCAATGGGACCATAGAGATCAATATGGACCAATTCTAGAATTTCCTCTGATATATGTGTTTTACTCTTGAAACTAGACTTAGTCATCTTTCCTAGTTGACATTGTTTACACATAGCATTCTCAGGTTTCTTTAACTTAGGTAGCCCTCTAACATTTTTCAATTTACTTATGCTTGCCAAGTTATCAAAGTTCACATGACACAACCTCTTATGCCATAACCAAACATCATTGTATTGTGCAAACAAACATGTTTCTTCAGATAAATCCAGATTAAATAAGTTACCTTTAGTTTGATCACCACTTCCAACAAGTTCTCCAGTAGAATCATAGATCTTAGCTTTTGTGTAATGGAATTCAACTTTGTAACCAGAAGTGTTTAGCTGTGCAACACCTAGCAAATTATATTTAAGATCATCAACCCAATACACATCATCACATCTGATTTTGTTGGTTAGGTTAATCAATCCTTTACCTTTGATAAGACATGGTGCATCATTACCAAATTTTACATATCCTCCTTTACATTGGTTTATCGTTTTAAATTTATTTTTGTCACCAGTCATATGATGGGAACAACCAATGTCAATGATCCAATGATCATTTTTACTCATATAAGAGATTAGTGCAGTTTTCTCATCATCATCAGAATCTTCTTTCATTGCAACATAAACAACTTCTATATCATTATCATCAGAATTATCAGTCTCATTGTTAGAAGTTTCTTCAGCAATCTAACAAGATTTCTTACCTTTGTCTTTGTAGTCCTTATATTTCCTGAAGTCTTGGTCATCGTTTCTGTCTTTGTATTCTTTGTATTTGTTGTCCTTTCTTTCATCTTTTTCATTCTTGTCAAGACATCTAGCAGCTATATGACCAACTTTGTTACATGAAAAACAAATAATAGGAAGCTTACCTTTGTATTTTCCTTTTCCTCTGGATAGCCTTTTTTCCATAAGTGCTTCAAGTTCTTCAAGATCATCACCAAAAGTGTCACTATCACTGTCCACATGTTTCCTTCCTTAGATTTATTAAGAACCAGCTGTGATCTAAAAGAAGAATCAATCCCTTGTGGATTATAGTTATCATAATTTGACATTTCAAATGTGGGGAGTCTGCCTATCATATTTTCCAGATTCAGATTATTGTTAGGAGTACATCTCAATTCTTGAATTGCAGAAACTCTAATAGCATATATAGGAAGTAAATTTCTCAGTACCTTGCTCATAATGGTGTTCTCATCAATTGTTCCATTAGCTCCTCTAATGGCATTTACAAATTATTTTACTCTACCATAGTACTGATTAACATTTTCACCTTCTTGCATTTTCATCTTATCAAAATTACCTCTTCGACTTTCTAATTTAGCTCTCAGCACATTTGTGTCTCCACCATAGATAGTTGCAAGTTTGTCCCACATCTGCTTTGAATTTGTGTAGCTCTTTATATCATCAAACTCAGAATAGCTCAATGAGGAGGCAATCTCCAACATTGCTTGATTGTAGAGGGTAGAGGGTGATACATAGTCATTTAGTTGTGTAGCTGTGAGAGGAGTAGAGGGTGATACATAGTCATTTAGTTGTGTAGCTGTGAGAGGAGTAGAGGGTGATACATATTCATTTTCAATAAGTCTCTTAGAATCATCTCCAATACCAGCCAAATGTAGTTTCATCAAACTCTACCATGCAGGGAAATTATCTTTGTTCAGCTTAGGAACCTCCTTCTTATACATCTTGATCTTTTTGCTCCAAGTACCTTCAAACTATTTTCAGGAGACCAAAGCTTTGATACCAATTGTTAGAATGAATTTAGAACAACTAAGAGGGGAGGGGTGAATCAGTTATCCTCAGGTCTAGATGTAGTAAATAAAAACTTTCTGTATTTTAGATCTACTTGGAAGCAGTAGCATAAGTCAACAACTTTAATCATTCAATTTATTGTCAATTGAAATTAGCTTGTAGAAACATAACAGTAAAACAAATCATAAGCATTCATACAAGTTGACACAAGTATTTAACATGGAAACCTAATATGCGAAAAACCACCAGTAACATGCTACCAAGTTTTCACTCTTCTGAAGTGAGCTCTGTGAGGAGCCAACCCTGTTAAAGGTTACAATAACACACTTCTAGGTGTGACCTGGTTAAAGGATTTAATAACCCTATCAAGAGTGGCCTTAATAGAGGACTTAGAACATTCCACTTGAATGTCACCTTTTTAGAGGATTTATACAAATAACTGTTAGGTCAACCTTGTTAAAGGATTTAACTGATACAATGGTTAGAAAATAATCAGCAGGTGTGATCTGATACATACAACTTACTTTGCAAATTCAGATCTAATTATAGCTCTGATGTTAACTTACTGGATAGCCTGCATTGTCATTTCAACCTTCTGATCTGCTTGGAAATCTGTCAAGCAATCATACATGCAACTCTCTACTTCTATATTCAGCCCTCTCTACTAGATCATGCCAAACAGTAAATCAACTATGCAAACCTCTTTCATACACATCCACTTCACATTCAGCAGCACACCTCTTGTACACTAAATGAATAACCCCTTGAGGTTATCATATACCTCTCTGTTTAGGTCAGATAAATCTTTTGCCACTTAAACAAGATCATAGATCTTAGGTTAGGTCAGATCAAATGGATCATTCCATCTTTGCATTACATTTACTTCTCCAAAGTAGTCTCTAATTAAATCTTGGAACCATGCATTAATTACAGTTACCCATACATCAAATGATGTGGATAAATCTTTAATTAACATTACATATCCCAATAAAATTAACTAGGTCGGCCAGAGATCTCAAATCTCATCATTAATCCAATTACTGTAAGTTGGCCAACATCACTATTTTCACTCGGCAATTTCACTGGTGCTCGGCATTGAACAACTTTTCTCGTCACAAACAACTTTTCTTAGCACAAGCAACTTTGCTCGGCACAAGCAACTTGCTCGGCACAAGCAACTTGCTCGGCACAGAACAGCTAGAAAAAATGTCTTTGAAAGATAAACAACTAATTGCTTTGCCAGAGTGCCAACTGATCAAGTACCCTTTTATTTGCCTTAACTCAGCCATTCACTTTGTCTTCTTGTTAAATATTCTTCATCAACAATAGATATGGTACTCAAACAGATAACAAATAGTCACACCAGTCAAGGTTTGACAGCAATGACAAAATAACAATTGCTTGCATTGTCACTTTCCAACAAAAACTTCCAAAATAGGGAAAATAAAATGATTAACATCCCAATATAAGGGTTTGGCACCATATTTCATGTATTTTGATATTTTTTTTAAAAAAAAATCTTAATAAATTGGTTAATTTCTTCTAAGATTTTTGTTGTGAAAATGGATATTTTCTATGAAATTGTAAGAAACATAGATTTTGCGATGTTAATTTGATGCAAATTTAATTTATTGGTTTCTATAAAAAAACATGACTATTTTTTTTTATAAATTTATACATAATTTTTTTAAAATTGTTTTTTTTTCAATTTCATTCATCAATTTAAAATTTAAATGCCTATGTTTATAAAGAGGCTCATAAATGACTTCGCAATTATAATATTTTCATTTTCATTTAGAATTTTAATTTTAATATGCTTCCTCATTTTTTTCGTAAACTTGTTTCTTATTTTCTTAGTTAAAGTGTTAAAACCTTTGATTTGACTTTGATTAGGATCATTATTTCTTAATTTTTCAATACAAAACATATACTAGTTTTGTAACCTTTTATTATGTTACTTTATTAAGATTAACATTATTGGTTTTTTTGTGCTGGTCAATGGCACACCCAGGGGATCCTTTACTCCAGAAAGGGGATTACGTTAGGGGGACCCACTATCCCCATACCTCTTCCTTCTAGTGGTAGAGGTTTTAGCTCAGAACTTACTGAGGCTGGAAGGCGTTGGATCTATTGCTAGTTTCAAACTGGGCTCCACTCTTCCTCGAGAAGTTTTACAACAATTTTTAGATGATACATTTCTCTTTGGTAAAGCGTGCATTAGAGAAGCTAGAGAATGGAAAGACCTCCTAAAAAAGTAAGCTTTGGCATCTGGCCAAGTGATCAATTACA
Source organism: Thuja plicata (assembly GCA_018584345.1). Lineage (NCBI taxonomy): Eukaryota > Viridiplantae > Streptophyta > Pinopsida > Cupressales > Cupressaceae > Thuja > Thuja plicata. The sequence continues at coordinate 963,476 of MU223775.1, read as the reverse complement.
ACAAAAGAAAAATTTACTTCTTCAACACTGAACAAAGAATGCAAATGAAAATTGTGGAATGTCTAGACTATAAGGGAGATTCACTCCCAAATACCTATCTTGGTCTCCCACTTATGGTGAAGGAAGTCTCTGATGAATTTTGGAACTCCATTCTGGAAAAAATGCAGAAAAAACTGGCAGGATGGAAAGGTAAGGTCCTTAGTAATGCTGGAAAACTCCAATTGCTCTTAGCTACCCTCCAAGGTATTCCTATTTATTTCGTATCTCTTTTCAAAATAAATGATAGAACAAAAGAGAAGTTGGAAAAAATCAAGAGAAACTTTCTATGGTTAGGGATGAAGGAAAATGCTAGAATGAACCTGGTCAACTGGGATATTGTTTGTCAACCAAATCTGGTGGGAGGGTTGGGAGTGAGAAAAATTAAGGACTTGAATAAGGCTTTGAGTTCTAAAATGGGTTGACAGCTCTTTAGAGGAACTTCTGGGTGGAGCTGAATTATAAATTAAAATATTTCTACAATGACCAATTCCCCTACGAGAAAAATTTACCCTCCACCTCAAAAATCTAGAATTTCATTTATAAAAGCAAAGGAAGTCTTTTCAAAGGTTTAAAATGGGTGGTCAGAAGTGGCACCCAGATCTATTTTTGGGAAGATTAGTGGTAGGGGAAAAACCCCTCAGATAGGAAAATTTTAGACTCGTCAAGGATAGATTGATTTCTCACTTTGGAGGTAAAGTCAGCGACTAGATATCTCAAGGTAAGAAATGGAAAGTGCTCGCTGATACTTTTCAGGATCAGACTCAATTGCCACCTTATATAAAAGAAATTTAGAAGCTTATTGATGGCGTTAGGATTCCTATATCCCAGGTTGAGGTCAAACCCATTTGGTGTCATAAAAAATTGAGAGAAATAATGGTCAAATCTATTTATCTAACCAACTTAAACATTGTACTAGATGAAAAGAGCTGGGGGAAAGTCTAGATTCCCCAATTAATCCCCAAGATCAATTTCTTCTAGTGGATAACCCTCCATGGTAAAATTCTTATGCTAGATAACCTCCAGAAAAAAGAGGGGTTGACTTAGTCAATAGATGTGCTCTATGTAAAATACATGTTGAGTGTATCAATCACATTCTCATTCACTCTCCGTATGCGACTATGGTCTGGACTAAAATTATGAGTATTATGAGACTGAATTGGGTATTCGTGGAGGAATTGGACCAATTCATTTGCAACTGGGGGAACCTTATGGAGAACCCACTTATCAAAACCCTTTGGAGGCTATTACCCCCACATGTTTGTTGGAGCCTATGGAAGGAAAGGAATAACCGGGTGTTTAGAGGGGAGGAAAAGATGTTGATGGGATGGCAAGACTAGCTATGAATTTGCTAAAGGAAAACCTTAGTACTTGCCACTGGAAAAACCCCCTTCCCCCACCAAGGTTTTTGATTGTTTGGTTGCTAAGGACTAGCAACTGCCTCCCTCTATCTATGAGTTTGACTTCTCTAGGATTATGGTGAGATGGAATACTAAGTGGTCCCCCCAGATGAAAATTTTACCAAATTGAATTTTGACAGAGCTGCCTCCAAAGGATCTGCTGTGGGTGGAGGTATCTTCTGAGATAAAAATGGCAAAATGATCATTGCTTATGAAATAAATCTTGGATCTGGATCAAATAACATGGCATAAATCTCTGCCCTCTTTTAGGGCCTAAAGGTGGCAGTTACAATGGGAGTTAAAAGGTTGGTCATAGAGGGGGACTCCAAAATCATTATTGAAATGGTTAAGGGAAACTTTAAAGATGGTTGGAGGCTATATAATCTACTGTAGGACATCTGGTCGCTGCTTCCTAGATTTGATGATTTCAAATTACAACACATTATCCAGGAGGTAAATGTGGTGGCTAACAAGCTGGCAACCATGGGGTATAATCAACAAGGTCTAAGGTGCTGGAGAAACTTGGGCTCCCTTTCCAAGCAAATTGCCTTGCTTGTCAAAAAAGAAAGCATTTAACCTATGGAGTGCAAGGAGGTTTTTGATTGGATGGGAGAGGTAGTGGAAAAGATCATGAGGATTGGGAAGAATTCAAATTTTAAAAAAGTTATAGGAAATGATTTTAATATTATTATAATTCTGAAAAGACAGGCTCTTAATTCCAATTTAGGAAAAACTAGGGGCTTTTTCAAATTTGGAGCTGACGTGGGGAAGAGCACAAGGCTGGGAGTGCTTGACAAGATGGATGTGGTTAAGTCATGTATTAATCATGGGAAAGGAAATCATATCATGATACATGAAGGCTGGGCAATTATTGTGGCTAACCTTGTGACCGGTACTTGCCAATTCATTAAAATGTTGGATATTATTCCCAACTGGTTTTTCCCCTTATGTATTTCTGCCCACTGGTGCTGTGTTGGTATCTTCTCCAAAAATCTTGTTAAGTGGGTATAGGGAAGAGGTGTGAAGGGTGGAACATTGGTGGAGATACAGATAGAGGTAAATCTTGAGTATAGATCTAATATGGGTGGCAATATGGCGAGGGTGGAACGCCCTTGGATTGAGGTGGGTTTTCTCAAAAACTAGTGTGCGGTAACCTATCTGAAGGAGGGTGGGTTTTATCCCTTCATGGAAGCTATGGGAGGATGCGATGGAATTATCTCCATGCAACTGGTAAAAACTTGGATAGAGCGCAAAGTTACAAAAAATGGTATTATCTTTGAGGTAAACGAAGAAGTTATAGCCCAGGCTATGGGGATTTTCACAGATGGGAAGAAGTGGAAAAAGATTACAAAGAGCCATGGTGATTCTGGTAAAGTGAGATTCTTCAAGAAATTAGAGGTCCCAGTTCCAATTTGTGGAGGATTTAAAAGAGAGGAGCTGCCAAGCCCATGGAATGATGTTTGCCTCATCCTCATAAAGTATATCACCCTAGAAGGTCACTTCGGCACCTGCTACAACTACCACTTTCCCCTGTTAAACCATTTTAGGTACAATGATACTATCTCTTTCCCATTTTACCTGATTCACTCCCTTGAAGCTACGATTTTTGATGTGAGGGAAAAATTAAAAGCCAAGAAGAAATATTGCATTCTCCATCAAAAGCTTATTCTCTGCCTTTACAATTTCCACCTTGCATTGTGTTCCCCTAGTATTGTTTCTTTATAGGGTATTACCACACTGGCTATTAAGTTCCCTAAGGAGGTGATGGGCACCCATTCTAACCCCTTGTCTTCCTCCAAAACTGCCAAAAAAGCTAAGAAGACAAATGCGGGGTCCACAGGTGGCACCCAAATCACAATCAAGTCTCAGGAGGAGGAGGAAGATAATGACAGTAGAAGGAGGTTCCATAGAATTGCTAACACCCACTTCAAATAGAAAGTGGTTAGGAAGTGTTACATTGAAGATGAGGAGGAAGAGGAAGAGTCAAAGAAGGAGGAGGTAAAAAAGATTAACACCAGTGGGAACACTAAAAAGTGGAAGAAAAGCAAGATCAAGGAGAGAGAAAAAGGAAAAGACCCTCAAGATTTGGATGCAGATGAGAAGAGCCATGACTCTCCCCAAATTTCAGCAAGCTTCACTCTGCCCACCATGGATCTCTCCAAGAAGAAGTTGTTTGAATATAATACTAAGGACTCGCAGCCCACATCCCCATTGTCAATGGAACCCCAGTTGATGGCTGAGGAACCCAAGGTGGATGGGAAAATAAAAAATGAGAGCTTAGAGGTTAAGGAAGTGGCGACTGAGAGCATGCAGAACATGGCGATTGAAATATCCCAACTCCTAAAGGATATTAAAGCTCTTCAGACTTCCTCCCTAGATTTGGTCTCAAAGATGGATATGCAGGAGGTCAAGGAGGAAATCAAAAATCTGGGTGAAAGTTTCAACAAGGTGGTTGTGTTCGTGGTCAAGGTTATACATTTGACGACTACCACACTCCAGCTTCTACAAATGGTGAAGGTGTCTACCCAGGGGGAAGAACACAAGGATGAGAATTTGTTCCAATTCCTCATGGAGGATTGGCTCAAGTTGTTCCTAGATAGTGGGGGTAAAAACCCCAATTAGCCTTCTCTTTTTCCATGCTTTGCTTTTTTGATGGTTTCTGTTGGCTGGCCAATGAGGGCCTTATTGTGGTTCTGCTAAACTTTTGCTACTGGTTTAGATTTAATTCCTTCTTTACTGTTAATTGTAATTACTTTGATACTTACTTTCATAGATTGGTTACCAGCTTCAAGGTGAAGCTGGGGTCTATTAGGGATTACAGGCTGATTAGTAGCTCTATGTTGGAGTTGGGGCATATTAGTTTTAATTTTTGGTTTTTAATTTTAAAAAAGGGTATTGGCTGAGGGTGGGTTGACCTCCGTGATGTGATGGTAATGTACTAGTATTCTGCACTTCTTGTGCTGGCTGTGTCTTTTCAGGTCAGCCCCCTTGTCTTGGCTACTTTTTTAATCAAACACATTATTATTTTATTTGACAATTTTGAATATTTATATAAGTGTATTAGCTATTATTAAGGATATTTATGGTAATCATATATTTATTTGTCAAGCTTATGGTAGACTTAGTACAATCATTTTTAAACAATAGGCATAAACTAGAATCATTCATCAAATATTTGGTATAGTTAGCCAAGAATGTAACACAAAAAAAGATTTGACCGCACAAGATATCCTTCTTTTAAGTTGTAGGAACCCATGAACATATTTATATTAAGAGTGTACTCTTTATATTCAAAATTTAGATGTCAAGTGTAACATTTTTTTATTATATCACTTAGTCAATAAACAAAATTAAATTTAATATCACAATAAAATTAAATCGACATATTTTCTCTCATACTATCACATTTTTTGAATTATTCAATAGTCAACGCTTTTATCTCTATATCTCGAGTCAAGTCACTAGATAGCCTTCGCATTGAGGCCCCATTCTCCTTCAAGAGATATTCCAAAATGCAAAAAATGCTTACATAATTATAAGTAAAAAAGGAGAAGAACGGTTGCAACTAATGTCTATTTAGGAAAATGATATATGATTTTGAACCCAACTTATTTGACTATATCCAGAATAAAAAAAATATCACATGAAGACCATTTACATACTTTCTTTTACTGTTAAGGCCAAAAAATATCACCCTAACTCAGGCATTAGGGAATACTAATATTTCATGGTAACAATGGAAACCTTCCTAAGTTGTGGGTGCACTCTGAATAAGAAGGAATCTCAGGATTCTAGGCTGGTTCCTACTTGATTTGGTGTATCACTAATTTACTACTCTCTTCTGATTTTTTGGAAGGAAAGGGAGAAATTCTAACTAAAACTGAATGAACAAAACTTAAAAGGTGATACACAAAATAGGATTTTAGATTTCTCAAAGGATTAAAACTAACATCCACTTGACATACCCTAATGATTTTAGCAAAATCATTCACTGTCCAATACATAGGCTAACTTGGATATCACTACTAGGGATCTCACCACAAATAATGACAATTCTATCAACAGACATGCAAATTTTGGAAAAAGGTTATATTCTACAACCTAGAATAGGAATCAAGATGATTTGCTAATCTATATTATATCTATACATTACACTTTAAATGTATAAAATTGAATAGGATTGATAACAAAGACCATAACACGTTATATGAATAATAGGGCTAGCTTTATTCTTATCAAAAACTATGGGTAGCTACATGAAATTTTTTTAGAATAATGGCAAGGAATACATGCATCCTCTTGCACAAAATCAATACTAAACATGAACCAAAATGGATACAAAAGGCATAAATAAGGGCTATAGGAAAAAATAGTTCACTAAAAGCACCTTCTCTCTAAATTATGAACCCCTACCCTCAAAGAAAAAGCTTAGCTATATAGCCCATGGAGCCAAATTCAAAAAACATTCTCCCTCTAAAATCCCTCCAAAATAGCATGTCACTAATCCTAAGGCTTAATTAGTGCTCAAAATTAAGCCCTAAATATAGCCCCTCCAAAGTTGGTTTCTAAATATTTACATCTTTTAAAAAGTTTACCAACTTCTAATACAAATACCATACAAAAATTAAAAACTAACCCAAAGCATAAACCCGATCCACATTTTCATAAAACCCTAACTCCATGGAAAAGCTGACACCATAGCTTAAAACCCTAACCCATGGAAAATACGACATCATATTCAAGCTAACTCTAACTACATAACAAAGCCTGATGCCATAGGTAAGATCACTAACTCAACTCGATCATAGCTCATGACTGATATGACAACACCCACTGTAAAATATGTCACTAACTTTGTGGCATCTTGGGGGTACTATCGTGGCACTGCAAAATGACAGGGCATTAAATTGATTTGTCAGTGGACTTGAAAGTTTGTAAAAAAAAATTGCATAATGTATTTTTGCATCTCATTTGCATTTGGTTTTGGAGGTAAAGCTTAGGGTTTTCATTTTTCTCTATGCCGCCATGTTTGGTTAGATCTGGAGTTTGATGCCATGATGTATGGTGTTTTCTATGGATTTTTCTTGAGAAGCTCGGGCCTCTTGCTGTGAACTTGGGATCTTTGTGTTTCTCTATGAGTTAAAAAGTTGTATGCCATTAAACATGGCATTCTCTATGGATGTTTCTTTGAATGCTTGCTGGTGTTTTGGGTATCTTGCTCGAACTGGAGTGATGTAGAGCTCGGGCTCTTGGAGAAGTAGGATTCTTGGGCACAACTTTCAAAGAGTTGTAACTTGAAAAGCTTTGCCTCTTTACTGACTTTTGTAGGTTTCTTCAAATCTCATGCCATGACATATGACACCTTCTCTATATTCCATTCAACTCGGCCTTGCTCCTCATGTTTAATACCCAGATAATTAACACTTTTATTCATTCTATCTTGCATCTTTACTTTAGGTAGCTTGTTTACTGTAGTCGACATGCTATTCTTTTGCAATACTGGTTAAGATTATGGTTTCAAAAGCCTCCACCTTTCAAGGTTTTAAAGACTTACATCTTTCCGGTAGCAAATATGGATTTTCATTTACTTCCCTGTTAATTCCATATGTTACGCTCTTCATTATTGAAGACTATTTGTTGGTTGTTAATTAGCAACAAAATATGGAATACCCACATGAATTTTTCCTCACATCCAAACGTAAACACAAAACATATGCAAGCTATTGGTGTTTGACTGAGAGATGAACTCCAGATGTAAACTTAAGAACACACCCGCAAGCTGTTATTCTGTTGTTGAGAAATGAACTCCATTTTGTCTTCTATTGGCTCCATTCAATGTTTTCTTTAAAATACGATAATATTGTTATAAAAAAAAAATATCTTCTTTCTATTGAACCCGTGGACATTTTGACAGTTGCTTCATTCAATGTCTCCTTTCAAAACACGACCATACTATCACTCAGACATAGAACACCTTCACATTGCTGAGGCCATGAGAATTTTTACTGAACTAGACACATTACATGTTTAATATGCATCATAATGTAACTCGTGCTTTGTTCCCATCCATTACTGTCTAAACATTTTTAAATACGTGGTTTCTCTGTGAAAGAAATAGTATATAAATACACTATTATTCAATTCTATATAAAACATCACCCATGGGGTTCTAGCACGGGCTCGTGACTCCCATGGGAAACATTCATAACATGAAACTCATACAAATATGTACATCTCCTTTCACTATGTCTTCTCGACTCCATCCCCTGCATGCACTAAACTCTCCAAATTTATTCAAACATGAATACTGTACTTGTAACAACATTAGAATTGATGGATACATATATCACAATCAGTTCAACACACCAAAATAACACTGTTTGCTTAATGCCCTGCATAGAAAATCACTTCAATTTCACATTAGGCACATGGATACTATACTTGTTCAATTTTTTTGGATATATGCATACATAGATATCAGTGATTTATATGCACAATCCCTTTTACTTGTTTTGCAGAAATAGATGTCACTATAGACTGATTTCTTCTCATTCAATGCTAACAATACCCAAACAACATTGATTTTTTTAATACCAATAGTTTATGAAATCATCCATATGCTTTTCTCATCTTGACACATTGTAATTGATCATTTTCTGTAAATCCACATTTTATGATAGCATATAAATACACTATTTACTCCAATTCTTGCACATTTTTTTCCTTTAGTATCTCATATGCAGATTGTCAATCATTGTTATTTATCTTCCCTCTCTGCAAATAATACTTTTATGTAGACATAAACAACAAAATTTGGATGTACTATATAGTGATGATAACATGACTGACTGTAAGCTTGTATTTCTCATAATTGAATCCAATTAAAATGAGTTTTCTGCATTTGCATACTACTATAATAACATTTTTTAGTTGATCCTTCATGAATTATGATATTAAACATTTTTACCTCCATTTCTGCATATCTTTTCTCAGGAACCCTTCATTGCCCATGTGTCTCCTACAATATTACTGTATCATCCTTTATGCACTATATCCTCTTATTGTGCATCTTTCATGTATGTAATGCATCATGTGAATTTTGAGCATAGGCTCATGACACTCACTGCATTTCTTTTGTTATTTGCATTTAGTTAATCTTTATTCACCCAGTGCACACACATTACAAATCAACCCATTAGGTCAGCAAACAAGATCAACCAATTAATGTTTGTTGTGAGTTCCATATGAGATGACACTCATGCATGAATGTTGGTTGGTTTGTTTGTTTGTGTTTTTTAACCTAACAGGCTGATGTCATTTTGAAAAACATTTCTCAGATTCAACACCTAAGTCCCTTTGATTTAGATTCTTCTAGTTCTATAAACAACAACTCTTTTAAAAAAATGCAGACTAATAACCATATGCAATAAAAGGTTTCATAAAGATATGTCCCTTTGATATTATTTACTTAATTGATGTTGAGGTATATCTTGTTGTTGTATTGATGTTATTGGTCAATGTTTATCTTTGAAAGTTTGATTGATGTATGTTGCTTTGGTTCATGTATTTATTAGATCCAATTGGATCTAACATCTCTTTCTTTCCATGATGCAGGACATGACCCTAGACCTAATATGAAGAGCTGACTCAAGGATGGGACAAAAGACCTTATGAAGACTGGACAAAGGAAGACAACAAACACCAAATGCAGACAGTGTACCATACAAGGTAATGCATGGACCCCTACTCATGCTTCAGTCATGCGTTCTTTTATGTAAATACCTCTTAGTTTTGAATCCAAATATGTAACATGAGAACATTATTTGCATACTATAGTCAGTTTGAATGAATAATGTAACGATCAATTTATGAAATTTTGAATTTTGAATATGATCAATACTTAGAATACAATATTTTGATAGTATGAATTCAATAGAAATATTTTCATTATCATCTTCTGATTAAAAATTTGGAAGAGATGTACATTTATGCAATTTTTTTGAGTGTATGATTATTATATTGCAAATGTATAAAATTAGGGTAACAATTCTGGCAACCTCTGCTGAATGTCTGTCTGCTAGACATGAACTTAGACCTTATGCCTAGGGAAAATGGGGAACAATTTAGGAAACCAAAGTAGCCTTATTGAAAAACAAATGCAACCTAGACCTAGGACTCATGCAAACTAGCTAGGACCTTGTGCCAAGATAGCACTATTGAAATTGAAAACTAAAGACCCCTAGTACTTGACAACACTTATTGAAAATAAACTAAGCTGAGAGGACTAACCCTCAAAGTAGAGCTTGAGGAAGATCTCATCGACTGGGATAGGTAGGATCTCTCCATCTGTGATTGATAACTAAAAAGTATTGTTTTCTTTACATTCAATAATGATAAATGGGCCAGACAAAAAATTATCAAATTTATCATGTTGCCCTAGTCTGCTCTTTAGTACATCCCATTTCAGAACTAGATCACCTTCCTTGAACTCTTTAGGAGTTTCCCTTTTATCAAAATATTTCTTAGTCTGATTCTACCTTAGCTCACTATTCCTTAGAGTTGTGCTCCTTTTCTCCTATAGCTACAATAATTCAGCATACCTTAACTTAAGAGGATCCTCTTCTTCAAACAACAACATCTGATCAGCCAATTGCATGGATGGAAATTCAGTAGAAATAGGTAACCTTGCTTCTTTACCATAAACCAATAAATAAGGTGAGCTTCTAGTGATCTATTTTGGTGTGATTCTATCCAACCATAGAGCTTCCTTTAGTTTAGTACACCAATCCCTCTTTTTTTCCCAAAGAGCCCTTTTGACAATCCTTATTAAGTTCTCATTATTAGACTCACCAAGACCATTAACCTTAGGATAATAGTTAGATGATGTGTTCAGATGTATCCCATTTTTAATAGCCCATTGTGTTATTCTAGAACCAACAAAAGCCAATGCATTATCTGAAATAATTGAGTGAGGTACTCCAAACCTAGTTATAATGTCTTCATAAAAGATGAGAACAACCAATTCGGTTGATTCCTTTAATGTAATGGCTTCAGTCCATCTTGTAAAGTAGTCCGTGGTAGTTAAGATCCATTTGTGACCTACACTAGAATTGGGGTTAATTAGACCTATGAAATCCACTCCCCATTTGATAATGGTTGTTCAACAATGATAGGATTTAGTGGCAATGTTGCTAGCCTTTGTTTTCCTACAAATAATGCGCATTTTTTATATTTTCTTGCCCAAGAATGGGCATCTTTGAATAGATCTGGCGAATAATAGCCACCCCTTAATATTTTCCATGTTGTAGTTTTAGGAGTGAAGTGCCCTCCACATGCTCCATCATGGAACTCAGATGAAATTATATTTTGATCTATAGTATCAATGTATTTCAACAACATTCAAGAATAGTCTTTTCTATAGAGCATATCATTTATCAAAACATAAGAGACAAATTGCAATCTGAAATACCTCCTTTTGGATTTACTTAGATCAATTGGGCATTGTCCAATTTGTAGAAATCTTCTCATATCAGTCAACCAACTTGTTGGTTGACCATTAAGGACAAGAGTATCTTGAAACAACACAACCTCATTACTATCTTTAGCCCCTTGTTCTTATTTCTCTTCCATCTGTGCACACAAACCCTTTCCTCTAACTAGCTTGGTTACATGGATATGTACATCATATTCCATAACTTTTGTGATCCAACCTACCCTCTTTTCATTTACGTCTTTATTTAATATAAAATCTTTGATGCTAGGGTGAGCAACCATAAGGTGGATTTTATTCCTAGAAACAAGATGTTTGAATTTCTTTAAGGAATTGATAACAACAAGTACATGCTTTTATACAAAATTGTACCTTTGATCATAATCATCCCTTCCTTTGCTGAAAAAGCTAAAGGCTGCTCCAAATTGTCATTATTTTTTAGCACAAACATAGCTGAAATATTATCATAGACTCCAAAAGCATATAGAATAAAATCTTTAGTAAAATTAGGATTAACTAAAGTAGGAGTTAATGACAAGGCTTGTTTAATGTTCTCAAAACTTGATTTTCATTCCTTTTTCCAACTGAAAGGTACATTCTTCTTCAGCATTGCAGTCAAGGGTTTTAACAATTCAACAATGTCTGGAATAAAGTGAATAAAAAATTTAATTTTGCCAATAAAACTTTGAAGCCCTTTATTATGCTTTGGTAATGATAGATCTAGAATTGCATTGATCCTTTCAGGGTCTATTGTTGTACCCTCTTTTGAGACTTGGTAGACTAGGATCTCATTTTCATGAACTGCAAAAATTGACTTTTTGGGGTTGAGAGAGATTCCAAAATCTCTCCATCTTTGAATCACTTGCCTCAAATGGCCTATATGTTGATCTGCAACTTTGCCTTAAATGGTAACATCATCAAAATAAACAAGAACAAACTTATACATTAGATTCTTAAAGGCCATGTCCATAGCCTTTTGGAATGTGGCTCCTACATTTGATAAACCAAATGGCATTCTCCTGTATGCCATTGTTCCCCATTTAGTAGTAAAAGCAGTTTTAAATTGATCTTCATCCCTCACTAGTACTTGGTTATAGCCACAATAACCATGAAGGAGAGAGAATCTTTCTAAACCAGAGACATATTGTAAAATTTGTTCCATGGATGGAAGAGGGTGTCTATCTTTTAGAGATGCCCTATTGAGGTCTCTAAAGTCTACACATAATCTAATCTCTCCATTTTTCTTCCTCATAGGGACTAGATTTGAAACCCAATATGTATGCTTGATTAGAAAGACTATACCACTATCTAGCAATTTATTGAGCTCCTTAAGCCTCAAGGGCTCTAACTTTGGGTTAATTGGCCTTTTCCTTTGCTTGATTGGCCTTGATTTTGGTTATAATTCAATGGCTTGTTGGGTTAATTGAGGGTAAAACCCTTTTAAATCAGCATAATCCCATGCAAAGACATCATTGAACTCTTTAAATAAAGCAATAAGTAGTTCTTTCTCTTGAGGGGAGTTGACTTTACCCACCTTTAAATACTTATCTCTAAATATTTCCAGCTCCTCATAGTGATCTTATTTGATCAACATGCTATTTTTATTCATTTGAAACTGATCATCAGAGTTAAAAAGGGACTCCAAGATGACTAGTCCCTTAGGTAGCTTATTGGGCTTCAATTGTATGATCTGGTCCTCAAATTGATGTTTTATCTTGCTGTCCTTAGAAGCTACAAAGCTATCTATGTCTTTCATAAAGCTTAAGATCTGCTCATCAGTATTGAAAACTTGCCAATTGAGGTCATTATCTAGGATAAATGGCCTAACAACAATCTGAATATGGGATTGATCAAAATTTACACCTTTATTTTTAGAAATAATAACTTGAGCACCAATGACAGCTAACCTATCAGCATGCTAGTTTTTACTTCTTGGTACAGAAATCAGATTGAATGCATCAAAATCAGCTAGAATACATGATAATCTAGATTTATATAACTTCAAAAAATCATTTTTTATATCATTCAAGCCTCTCACCTGATTGACCACCAATTCACTATCTCCAAATTCTCTTAAAAACTTAATATTTCTCTTTCTTGCCCACTCCAATCCCTAAACCAGACTCGCATATTCAACCGCATTGCTAGAACAAGGAAATAACAATCTAAATGCAACACAATATTTTTTACCATCTAGAGACACAAGCATAACCCCTGCACCAGCTCCATCATTGTTCTTAGATCCATCAAAATAAAGATCCCAAACTTGATTAGGCTGTTCTAAATAAGCACTTTAGGATTTTACCAAATTAGGAATAACTGAATCAGATTCTGCAATCTTATAAGTGCCAAATCCAACATCATGAAAAACATTATCTTGGGTGCTAAAAGCATTACCAGCTTCCCATTCATCCAACAAAATGTCAGGGATACCTTCAATCTAAGTATCAAATGCCGAATAGTCTTTGAGATCATCAACATCTATGATCACACAACTAGCATTAATGGGACTTGGAATGTACAGCTCAATGTGATCCTTGGTCAACAATTCTAATTTTATGGGGTAAAAGTACAAACCTGTGTCACACTTTTATAAAGGAAAAGACCCACAACATGCAAACTATTCAAATTTAATGACATAAAAGGTGGCATTTGTGTTTCAAATTTGAGAATGATGTAAACTAAAGAAATGTGTAAAAATGGATTAAGTTTATGTCTATAATTTTTTTAAATTTTTTTGAACAAGAATGTACATAGTTTTTTAATTTTTGAAGTCCATTTTTCCATTGCTAAAAACTGCTGAAAATCTAGGGTCTAGTTCCCTATAAACAAGTATATCAAATAATCTATTTTTCCTCTGATTTCCAAATATGTTATAGATAAAATGTATAGCTAGTGCAGAAAAGAAGAGAGATGGGGTTTCAATCTATATTTTCTCCATTATAACTACTCAAGGTTGAACTTATCTGAAATCGATAGTTTTCATCTCCCTCCAAATTTCCCCTATCAAATCTACACCATTCAGAAAAAAAAATTACATATTATTGAAGAGGACTCTCTCCTCTAGTGTTAAATATAAATTTTAAATTTTTTTGATATAATTTACTATTTTTTTTATTTATTTGAAGCAACATCTTCTCAAATGTTAAAATACCTACTTGTTGTATTTTGAAATTAAAATATATTAGATCTAATCAAAATAATAAAAATTTATATGAAAATAATCTTGACTTTGAGCTCTACAAAAGGGTATTTTTTATATTTTTATAAAATATCATTAAAAAGAGTAGGGGTTATTGAAACATTGAATTTCTGAAATAATTTTATTTCTTTGGTAATTGGTATAAAACATACATTTAATAGACATTTCCAATTGGAAAAGTTTAACCACTTATCTAGCTTAGCTAGAATGAATCTAACTAGACCATATGTTTGACAAAAAATAATTTTTATTTAGAAATACTCAAATTTAGCTGTACTAATAAGTGGTCCTGAAACATGACACAACTTTGTGCTTTTACCCTATGGTCTCTTTTGCACCATATCTTGTTGTAAACATCATATCAATCAGATGAGAAATATCCTCCTATTTTTGCAGTAAAGTCTCTAGATAAACACATGGAAAAATAGGGAGGCAGATCTATAACATAGATGTCTTGGAAAATGGAGAAATTGGGACAAGCATGCAGGGTAAAACTTGCTTCTTTAACAACACCTAGAGTGTGAACTGGTGAACCATCTAACTTATTTACTCCTTTATCAAGAGGTTCATACTTCAAATTAAGAAGATCTACAATCTTTTTAGGCATTACTGTGTTGGTTGCACCACTATCAACCATACAATAATGCACTAATTTATCCCCCATTATCAAGGGCACATAAAAAGGAGGTGGCTTAATATTTGAAAATTTCTTACCATCCTTTACTGCAATCCCCTGCACATCTGTAGCTGCTGAATTATCCAAAATAGTCCTTAAAGGTTGTTTTAAGGCTTGTTGTGAACTTTTTGTCCCTTTTGACAGCTCTTCCTTCAATAAATCAGCTTACCTTGGAATGGCTAATGAATCCCACATAGAAAAAGAGACATTCATCTTCTTCATATTATCAACAATATTATAGAGAACAACCAATTGTACCTTTTGAGGAGATTTACCAATGGTCTGATCCATCTACTTTTGATGTTGTTTTTCTTTGTTCACAAGAGTGGAGTGATCTTTTAGAATAGAAATAGGAGGAATGGGTGGTGATTGAGTTGTGGCAGCAATCTTAGCAGTTGACTACTCTGACTCTAGAGCTCTCTTCTTGGCTCTTGTATTTGCTGATACAGGTGAATAATTACTCACTCCATAGAACTCTTCCTCTTGCCAATTTCAAAATGTTGTGTCTAGATTAGTTAGGTCTAGCTATTATTGAGTCTCTTCAATGGATGCGGTAGGTTGTGAATCCATCACACTTTGAACCATTAGGACTTGATTGAGAACTCCATTACTACACTTAGACTGATTGTGGGGTTGCCCACAAGGATAGCACCATTCATAATTAGCAGCAAGGTTATTTTGGTTAGGAACAATATCCCTAATAGTATTAAGAGGTGTAGTACTATAAGGTCTATAAGGCTTTTGGTTCCAATTTTTTCCATTGGCATTGCTACTTCCTTGGTATTACTGCTTGTTGCCTTGGTAAGTGGGCTGATTAGGTCACTGGGATGAAGAAATAGCAAACTATTTTTGCATATGGGCTATTGGATTTCCTTGAGCTTGCTTCCTTTTAAGGTTTACCAACTCATTTCCAAAAGTTTGTAATAAGCTCTCAATATTTTGCTGGCTGTCTTTTATAATTTTGAACTCATTAGAAGTGACAGAGGGCATAATCTCTTCATTTTTATAAGATGTTAATGGAGCCAGAGGTGGGGTAATCAATGGCATATTGGATTGGATGATAGGAAAGAAAGGCATAGGTGTCCTAGGAGCTATCTTCCCTAATTGCAATATCAAAAGCTTGAGGTAAAGAAGCTCCCCCACAAATTGGATCATAACTGAAATATCACTATTCAGGCTTTTAAGAAAGTATAAAAATGCATATTTTGTAGAAGGTCTTACCGTGGTAGGAATCCTATTCCAAGTCTTTTGAAATAAAATATTGAAATCACTCATCTCTTCTTGTGGATCCCTTTTAATAGTAGCTAGTTGTTCCACCAAAGAAAGATTGTCAGATTTATCTTCAAAAAATTTAGATAACTCCTCACCTAGTGCATCTCACGTAGCAATTGATCCAACTCAGAGAGTTTAGAACCATTCCAATGCTTTGCCCTTCAATGATGCAGCCAATAGCCTCAAAGGTACACCCTCCTTCGTGATATGATGAACGTTGCAAAGAGAAACAATATTTATGATGTGCTTAATGTTTGTTGTTTTTCCTTCTCCCGTGAAAGATGGTAACCCTTTCAAGGCTTCTAATGTTATGTTGTTATGCTTTTCAATCCTCAAAGGGCTGCCTTGATTAAATGGCACAAAAGGCAGTCTTCTAGCCATTCTCGGTGCTATTGTAGAAAAATTTGAAGATGCTGGCTGTCCTTCTTCTATTGGTTGTTCAAGAACAACTTGGAATTGAAGTGTTGGAGGACTTTCTAAAGATTCTTGATCTGAATCTGCTAAATTAGTGTTGTAAGTGGGAGGTTCTGAACTTCTTTTGGATCCTATTTTCCTTGCTCTTCCTAGCTTCCTAACCCTTGGCTGGAAGGAGAGCTCTTTTGGAACTCTAGGCTCTCTCTACAAAGTTATTCCTCTCCTAGTACGTGATAACTACAAATACTCAAACTCTTTTCTGCTCCTTGTTGGTATTTTGTTCATGTATCACAAGGAGTTCCACCGGGCATGCCCAAAACTGTTAAGGCCAAAACATATCACCCTAACTCAGGCATTAGGGCATACTAATATTTCACGGTAACAATTGAAAAATTCCTGAGTTGTGTATGGACTCTGAATAAGAAGGAATCTCTAGATTCTAGGTTGGTTCCTATTTTATTTGGGGTATCAATAATTTACTACTCTCTTCTAGTTTTTTGGAAGGAAAGGGAGAAATTCTAACTAAAACTGAATGAACAAAACTTAAAAGGTGATACATCAAATAGGATTTTATATTTCTCAAAGGATTAAAACTAACATCCACTTGACATACCCTAATGATTTCAGCAAAATCATTCACTATCCAAAACATAGGCTAACTTGGATATCACTACTAGGGATCTCACCACAAATAATGACAATCGTGTCAACAGACATGCAAATTCTACAAAAAGGTTATATTCTACAACCTAGAATAGGAATCAAGATGATTCACTAATCTATATTATAGATACATTACACTTTAAATGTAGAAAATTTAATAGGATTCATAACAAAGACCATAACAAGTTGTATGAGTAATGAGGCTAGCTTTATTCTTATCAAAAACTATGGGTAGCTACATGAAAATATTTCAGAATCATGGCAAGGAATACATGCATCCTCTTGCACAAAATCGATACTCAAAATGAACCAAAATGGATACAAAATGCTTTAAAAAAGGCTATAAGAACAAATAGTTTACTAAAAGCACCTTCTCTCTAAATTCTAAACCCCTACCATCAAAGAAAAAGCTTAGCTATATAGCCCATGGAGCCAAATTCAAAAATCATTCTTCCTCTAAAATCCCTCCAAAATAGCATGTCACTAATCCTAAGGCTTAATTAGTGCCTAAAATTAAGCCCTAAATCTAGCCTCCCAAAGTTGGTTTCTAAAGATTTACATCTTTTACAAATTTTCCAAACTTCTAATACAAATACCATACAAGAATAAAAAACTAACCCAAAGCATATACCTGATCCACATTTGTATAAAACCCCAACTCCATGGAATAGCCAACACCATAGCTTAAAACCCTAACCCATGGAATAGCTGACATCATAGTCAAGCTAACTCTAACTCCATAACAAAGCCCAATACCATAGCTAAGATCACTAAATCAACTCGATCACAGCTCATGACTGATATGACCACAGCCACTGTAAAATATCTCACTGCCTTTGTCGCATCTTGGGGATATTGTCATGACACTATAAACTGAAAGGGCATTAAATTTCTTTGTCAGTGGACTTGAAAGTTTGCAAAAATCACTTCATAATATATTTTTGCATCTCATTTGCATATGGTTTTTGAGGTAAAGCTTAGGGTTTTTAATTTTCTCTGTGCGACCATGTTTGGTTGGATCTAGATTTTGATGCGATGATGTATGGCACTGTCTATGGATTTTTCTTAAGAAGCTTGGGTCTCTTGCTGTGAACTTGGGCTCTTTGTGTTGCACTGTGAGTTAAAAATTTGTATGCCATTACACATGGCGTTCTCTGTGGATGTTTCTTTTAATGCTTTCTAGGGTTTTGGGCATCTTTCTCAAACTAGAGTGATAGAGAGCTTGGGGTCTTGGAGAAGTACGAGTCTTGGTCATGGCTTTCAAATAGTTGTAACTTAAAAAGCTGAGCCTCTTTACTGACTTCTATAGCTTTCTTCGAATCTCATGCTATGATATATAGTACCTTCTCTGTATTCCATTGAACTCGGCCTTGCTCCACATGTTTAATACCCAGATAAGTAACACTTTTACTCATTTTGTCTTGCATCTTTACTTGAGGTAGCTTGTTTACTATAGTCAACATGCTATTCTTTTGCAATACTAGTTAATATTTTGGTTTCAAAATCCTCCACCTTTCTAGGTTTTAAAGACTTACATCTTTTCGGTAGCAAATCTAGGTTTTCATTTACTTCTTTGTTGATTCCATATGTTATGCTCTTCATTATTGCAGACTATTCATTGGTTGTTGAATGGCAACAAAATCTGGAATACCCACATAGATTTTTCCGCATATCCAGATGTAAACACTAAACATATGCAAGCTATCGGTGTTTAACTCAGAGATGAACTCCAGATGTAAACTTAAGAACACACCCGCAAGCTGTTATTCTATTTTTGAGAAATGAACTCCATTTTGTCTTCTGTCGGATCCATTCAATGTTTTCTTTAAAACACGACAATATTGTTATAAAATAATACACATCTTCTTTATGTTGAACCCGTGGACATTTTTACTGAATTGAGAAACATTTATGTGTTTAATTTGCATAAAAACCCTAACCCTTCTTTGACAGTTGCTTCATTCAATGTCTCCTTTTAAAACATGACCATACTTTCACTTGAACATAAAACACCTTCACATTGTTGAGGCGGTGAGCATTTTTACTAAACTAAACACATTACATGTTTAATATGCATCATAATGTAACTCATGGTTTGTTTCCATCCATTACTGTATGAACATTTTTAAATATGTAGTTTCTTTGTGCAAGAAATAGTATATAAATACACTGTTATTCAATTTTATATAAAACATCACCATGGGGTTCGACCATGGGCTCGTCACTCCCATGGGCAACATTCATTGCAGGAAACTCATTAAAATATGCACATCTCCTTTCACTATGTTTGCTCGACTCCATCCCCTACATACAGTGAACTCTCCAAATTTATCCAAACATGAATATTGTACTTGTAACAACATTATAATTGATGGATACATATATCACTGCCATTTTAGCACACCAGAATAACACTATTTTCTTAATATGGTGCATAGAGCATCACTTCAAATTCACATTAGGCACATGGATACTATATACATGTTCAATTCTTATGGATATATGCATACATAGATATCAATGATTTATATGCACAATCCATTTTACTTGTTTTGTAGAAATAGATGTCACTCTAGACTGATTTCTTCTCATTTAAGGATAACAGTACCCAAACAACATTGATTTGTTTAATGCCAACAATTTATGAAATCATGCATATGATTTTCTCATCTTGACATAATGTAATTGGTCATTTTTTGTAAATGCACATTTTATGGCAACATATAAATACACTGTTTACTCCAATTCTTGCACATTATTTCCTTTAGTAGCTCATATGCAGATTGTCAATCACTGTTATGTGTCTTCCCTCTTTGCAAATAATACTATTATGTAAACATAAACAACAACATTTGGATGTACTATAGACTGATGATAACATGATTGACTGTAAGCTTGTATTTCTCATAATTGAATCCAATTCAAATGAGTTTTATGCATTTGCATACTTATTATAACAACATCATTTTGTTGATCCTTCTTGAATGATGATAGTAAACATTTTTACCTCCATTTCTGCATATGTTTTCTTAGGAACCCTGCCTTGCCCATGTGTCCCCTGCAGCATTATTGTATCATCCTTTATGCACTATATCCTCTTCTTCTGTATCTTTCATGTATGTAATGCATCATGTGAAGTTTGAGCACGGGCTCATGACACTCACTACATTTCTTTTGTTATCTACATTTAGTTAATCTTTAATCACCCAGTGCACACACATCACAAATCATCTTGTTAGGTCAACAAACAAGATGGGCCAATTAATGTTTGTGTTTGAGTGCCATATGAGATGACACTCATGCATGATTTTTGGTTTGTTTTTTTGTGTTTGTTAACTTAACAGGTTGATGTCATTCTGAAAAAGGTTTCTCAGATTCAAGACCTAAGTCCCTTTGATTCATATTCTTCTGGTTCTATAAACAACAACTATTTAAAAAAAATGCAGACTATTAACCATATGTAATAAAAGGTTTCATAAAGATATGTCCCTTTGATATTCTTTATTCAATTGATGCTAAGGTATATCTTGTTGTTGTTTTGATGCTATTGGTCAATGTTCAGCTTTGAAAGTCTGATTGATGTATGTTGCTTTGGTTCATGTATTTCTTAGATTCAATTGGATCTAACATCTCTTTCTTTCCATGATGCAAGATAGGACCCTAGACCTAATATGGAGAGCTGACTCAAGGGTGGGACAAAAGACCTTATGAAGACTTGACAGAGGAAGACAACCAACACCAAATGCAGACACTCTAACATACAAGGAAATGCATGGACCCCTACTCATGCTTTAGTGATGCTTTCTTTTCTGTAATTACCTCTTAGCTTTGAATCCAAAAGATGTAACATGAGAACATTATTTGCATACTACATTCAGTTTGAATGCACAATGTAATGATCAATTTATGAAATTTTGAATTTTGAATATGATCAATACTTAGAATACAAATTTTTGATAGTATAAATGCAATAGCAAGATTTTCATTATCATCTTCTGAATAAAAATGTGGAAGAAATGTACATTTATGCAATTTTTTTGAGTGTATGATTGTTAGATTGCAAATGTGTAAAATTAGGGTAACAATTACATTTGAAATGAGTGGTACTCTACTATTATAAGATGATACGTTCATAGAATTGCATCCTTGCAGGCAATTGCCAAGCATGACAACTCAAAAGATCATGGCAATGGTTAGTAGCATTTTATTCAATAATTCAGTTTTATGTTAGTACAATTATAAGTTTTCTTTTAGAAATTAATTATTTCTCTTTACACTTTGTCGCGCTAACCTATAACATAGAGCATACAAAACTATGTAGTATACTATCCTAACTCCATCTTCATAGAATAGCTATGAGTTATATCAAATTAAATTCAACATGATTTATTTAAAGAGCTTTTATCTATCTCTTTAACCATATGCATAGATTTTCTGCAGGTGTCCTACTTGGTTTGTGTGATATCTATGCATTACATTCATTGCTTCCTTGATTCACCCTCACCACTTGACCACTCCTTATCAAGTCACATAGTTGATACTTTGTATTGCCACTTAAGATGATGTGTTCAATTTTGTGTCTTGCTATTTATGGTGTTTTTTCATACTTTAAAACTTCCATTAAGTTTGACCTTATTTGTGTTCACCCTCAGGAGACCATATGGAAGATATAAGAGCTTTCCAAACTATCGTGGTTCAAAAAGATACCATATGCTGTCCCTGTCTCTATTCAGATTATCATTTTCTGTTCTCCTAAGATTTGTTCAAGGGTTGTTGATGAATAGTTTCAGTGCCCTATACATGCAGATGGGGCTCCTTGATGTTGATTGTCTCTTTTGTATTTCTTGTTCCTTTGAGTTCTTTATTGTTCTATGTTTGCACATGATAATTACTACATTTGTTGTTTTAATGATGGAAAACTTGGAACATTGGGTAAGGGCATTTTGTATTCTCAGTTGTAAGAATACTGTGTGGTAGGGTGGCTCGTTTCAAGTTTGCCACCTTTACCCGTACAAGTTTGTGCTTTTATTTTCATTGTGAAAAAATAAAATTGTGGAAACAAAAGAACTGACATGTCACACCTATACAGGAAATAAATCCACAAAACATGTATAATTTTTCATATCTTTTAGAGTTGGAATGTAATTTTGCATTTTTCTATGGACACAACATTACAATAGTTATGAATTTCACCATATGTATCTTATAAATATTGTATAAAATTAAAATTTTGTACATACAATATTATAAATTAAAACAATTTATATTCCATTTATATATTACCTCACTCTATCCTATATATCAACTTATATAAAGTCTCTGCATCACACCTATAAGTATGACAACATAGAGTAAGGATGACAAATACGATCTGACACCCTGATCAAAACAGGATCCCTGAAGGAGAACCTCCGCTTCCTTTTTGTACTTGAACCCACTGGATTTGGAACTGTCTACACACCACACAAAGATACTGTGGATATTCCCAGACTTCTTGAGGGTTCTACAAGTGTCAAAGAAGCCATTGGCAGGCGAAATCTCTCCACTACTCTCGGTCATTAAACTAGTCAGCACTTTCCCACCACTGTAACGGGATTCCTGAGTGTTGAAATATTTGATAAAATGTGAGACGGATTTGCTCGAATTGTACGCACAGAATTGGAAATTCATATAGTTGATCACTTTGTCGTACTTGTTCCACAGAGCGTTGTAATGGGTCTACACTTTTTCATCGTCGAAAGGAGCGATGGAGGCAAAGGAGATGACTTTGTTCTGCTTTAATTGCTTTATGAGCTGCCAATACATTCAGCAAAATTATTGGGATCTGAATAATCAAAATGTTTATATTCGATGTCGATGCCATAGAGATGGTATTTATGTATTATGTTGGTGAGAGAAGAAATGGCATTGTTTACCCACGATGACACAAACGATGGCCTGAACTAGACATGGCTTTTACTTATGGTGTCACTTCCTAAGCTGAGAGTGAATCTGACGTTCTTGTGTTGGGATTTGATGAACTGCACAGTTCTCGGGCTTAAATTATCGTTATCCTAGAAAAGGACCTGAACTTTCCATTTATGGGAGAACTTCCTGATGTGTATTCGATGGCGAAGGCCAGAATGAAGTCAACCTTCGTGTCAAGATTGATTGACATGTTTGTGAATTTAACGTCGTTGTATAACGCGCCTATGCATTCTCTGAATACCTCAACACCTGCATAATAGCACACTAAATCAATATATGTAACTTCCTTCTAATAACAACCAACCATTCATAATCCTACTTGTAAATAGTATTATTTATGTGCAAAACATTAGGTCTCCTCGCCCATTGATCCGGATAAACTTAGCATTAGAACCGACATGAGTAGAAGGGCTGAAGAAAGCTTAGCCATCAGATCAAGTTTATCTCTTCATTTCATTTCTTTTGGGTTAATGCAAACACCAAAGACCATGTAATTCATATATAATTTGTTTGATTGAGTCTTCCACCACTACTTAGTGCTCGCCATGTCAATCAATATCCGGTCTATTGACTATGGTAGATGCGTGTGCGAAAAATCTTGTGAATAGCTTCGAAGGCACTTAAGATAAAGAGTTGCCCAAAGTGCTTTGAAATTAATGTCAAAAATATGTAAGGGACGGTGTGCGTGAACTCCAAGCTATGTGGAGTGATTCTCTACCTCAGAAGATTGGAAATTTGGACCACTCCCTTTACGAGATTGGTTATTACCTCAAATCTTTTATTGAAGTGCACAAGTTTTTTGAAATGCTGACTTGAATAGTTGTTCATGTTCTTCTACACCTTTTCTTGAGTATTATTTTGGCTTGACCAATTAACATGTTCTCATTGATGGCTTGGTCCATGTTTTGGACAAAAGGTCACACACTTCTTTATTGCAGCAACCAATTGCAATTTCCATATCTACTTCCTAAGATATTTTCCAAACCAAACAAAAAGCAGAAAATCAGAAGTCTAGTGAATGGCTGTATAACAGATAGTGTTGTTATTTTATCGGCTTACCGTCCATTTGCATTTACTTGTGACGCTGACATGAACCGGTAATTTATCTTTAAATTGGTGAAGAATGCGCATGCGTTGTGCTATTGATATTCATTTTAGGTCAGTTCACATTAGCATTTAAATGATTTTTCGCACTAATACCACTTTGAATGATTAAAGATTTTTTTGGTTATAAAGTTGTTCTAGCTATTTGATTCTTATGTTGAATCTGTTTGATGCGTAGCCAAGGACTAGGCGTATTGATCCCACCACATTAATCTGGGGAATATCTTGACCACATTGCTTTTGATGTTAGAGCCTTACACTCAAAAAGACTAGATTTGTAGAGGGTTCTTTAATAATCAGTCAAGTTAAAAATAGACCAAAGGCCTATTGAGACTAGATGATATTTTATTTCTAGTTTCTAATTACAATTTAGACATAAAACTTTAATTACTATTGAGCAAAATTATACTAAGCTTGTGTTAGTGTTGAAACAATCTTGATTTTATGATCGACGACTAATTTGAGTGTCGAAATACGTTTAATTTGAGTGTCAAAATGGTCCACTTTGCCGGGTAGTTTTGACTATCATGATCAAAATTGAATTTGTGCAGAAGCTAACTGACTAGACAATTGAATCCTAATAGCAATATCACAAGCCAAATAAATTTTAAATAATTCTTATTTACTAATTAATGAATTATAAAATAATTTATATCAAGGCTTCACCCATAAAATACTTCAAAATGGAGTGTGTAATACATAATTGTCATGCACAAAAATATATTCTATCCATCATTATACTTGATATTTTTTCATATATTGATATGTTACATATTGAACAGGATCTTTTAAATTATTTGAAATCAACTATGAGTAAATTAGATTATTTGTATAGTTGCATTCATGCAATGAATTTATAAGAAAAGGAAGATAATATGCACAAAAATATGAAAAGTAGAGATAAATATTACTTTTATTTATTTCATAACACCATATCAAGGGAGTAAGCTCTCAATTGATCATGTCTACCAATTACAAATATTCAGTATTCTTTCCATTTCAAAATTAATTACAATATAGACTCTTCATAAAGGCAACTACTCTTATCCCATGGATGTGGGTTCAATACTTTATTCTAACTAACAAGTAGGAGAGCTTACAAATTAGATGCATCCAGACCTTTATTTACTATAACATGTGGAAACGTAACAAAGCATATACTCATGACTAGTACTAGCCAATATGTAGTATAACGAGTTTCATAATATTTTCTCTAACTTTGTAAAATTTTAACTTCAATATTTTAAATATTAAAACTTGATGATATATTTTCTTGGTTTACATATGGTATCCTTAGGCTACAAAACCATAAATTTAACAAAAATCTCATCAAGAGAACAAGGGTAAAGGTTATTGGTACATTTATATAGTATAATCTTATATTTAAAATATGAATCCCCTCTTGTCCAATGTTGGTAGCTCCATTCATATTCAAGAAATAGTTTTAGCAACCTTTTTGATATAAGAGAAATGGAAAAAAATGAGTGATCTTAAAATAGGTGGAAGGACCAATGTGCATACCACATCATGAATGTTGTTAATAATTTTCTTAGAGGCATAATTTTTTGACCTGGCTATTAGTTGTCTCATATTAGCATTTTCTTCTTGGGCTAGAGTTATAAAAATATTGAACTACCAATGAAACATATTTACTTATCGTAGCACTGATGCACTTTCTATTCTTGCAATTTTTCTTATAGTAGATTGACCTTATAGATCAAATACTATTCTCATGGTTGGATACCTTGGTACTTGTAGAGAGGGACATTCACCACCCTCAAGATTTTGTGACCCAAGGGATTAATGGCACAACAATATCTCTCTTAACAGAAGCTTTGGTGATCTAGAAAGATTAATTAAATAAAAGAAAAATTAAGTAAATATATAATTAAATATTTTAAATGACTAAGAAATATAATATGATAAAAGTGTTATAAATAGAGGGATTGGAATGGAAAATCACCAAATTTGTCTAGTAAGCTCTACAAGTTTTCTATCAAGGATGCACATATATGTATAGGATTCAATAGCATAGATCTACCAAACTAGTACATTGTTTACACGTCTCGTATGGACATAGTACAGAGGTCATACCAGAAAGGTAAAGGGTTGACAAAGAAACTAAACAAGGTGGTAAATAAATTAGAAATACAAAAGAACATAAATGAAAAGAAGTATTATTCTTAAAAAGATAAGGAATGAAGAAGAATTTATTATAAACTATTACCAATAGAAACCTTCAACACAATGCTCTATTCTTCTCTCCAAACCTACACACAATTTAGACAAGGAAAAATGTTGTGTCTATTGTTTAGTGTCGTACCAAAGGCAAAACCATATTTTGATACTTCCACCTCTATGGATAACCAAGATGGATAGATATTTGATACAATAATAGATAAATGATAAAAGACAAAAAAGCTATTATAATGATTGAACAAAGATAAACAAATAGGATTGTGAGAAAGGTGGAAATGAATTCCCTTCAATGTCAAGAAGCTAGATTTTGTGGGGAAGAGGGTAAGTGTGGATGCTTCAAAGATATGGAGGCTGAATAAAGAAAAAATTATAAGTGAATGGAGAAAAAACAACTAGTGGCAAGTTGAATGAATGATAAAGAAGAAATTAAAGTTGTAAGAGTATGTGTGTCAGTATTCCAAATGATCAAAATTAGAGCAAACAGGAAGCTTAAAACAAGCACAAAACAATCCCAAAACTAGTGGGTTATAAGAGGATGCAACAAACTACACGAAATAGTAGGTGTAACCCTTTATACAAAGGGAAAATGGAAGCATCGTAAATCTATGTGTGAATATCACATTTCCCTTTCCATGAACTACACATATAGGAAGGAATATGTCACAATAGGTTCAAGAGGAGACTCAAACAATAAGTGGGACATTGGTCTTTCTCTAAAATAGGTGATTGATGAAAGGAGAATGGAAAATAGAGAAATGTAAATAATTAACTAAGATATTAAATGAAAAATGAAAAAAAAAAAAAAAAAACCTTAATAGACAGAGAGTGGGCTGAAACTGAAAAAAAAAAAAAAAAAAACATGAAACTGACCTATGGCTAAAATATGAGCTCAAAATAGTAGGAACATGATGAAACTACTAATGAGTTCCTAGAATTTGAAAAAAATGGTGATGTATTCCTAATGTTTTTGTTTGAATTTTTCAAAGATCATCCATATATTCCTGGTTTTCCCAAATCTGGTTTGACAGCTTTGTTACATGTTCCCACACATAGAAAAATAGGGGAAAAGGTTGGCTGAATGGGTTTTCCTTCATCAAACCCCTACTTAGGAATAAACTTTACAAATGAAATGAAATTTCATAAAGGATTTTAAATAAGTAAAATAATAGATTTACCTTGCATAAACCCTCATGAAAAGATGTAGAAATTGTTCATATTCATGAACATGCTTGGATATTATTTAGATCTAGAGATTTTCTATTGGAATGAGACTTAGAATAAAGGATTACCTTAAAAATGCATAGATCTATAAATGCCACTAGACTATATCTTGAATGTAGACATGCTTGATAACACTTACAAAGAAGGAGAGAGAAGAAGGATATGATCTTCTTTCTTGAATTGAGAATTACTCTACTTGGCCATCATGGGAGATAAACTAGTATCAATTGGAGAATATTTACTTTGAATTGAATAATATTGAATAATTGGAGTCTTAAAGATCTTTGTCTTGGGTGTTTACTAACAAATCTTGAATCTAATTTATCTTTCTTTCATGAAAACTTGATAGCTTGATTTCCAAAATGATTTTACTAGATAATGGATGTCAAAATGAGGAGATATTGGGGGTTTTATACTAGATCCATCATTTTGGGATTCAAATTTGATCCAAGATTACAACAAAAGAAAACACTCTAAGAAGAATCCGACATCGGGCCCTAGGAAAAATTTGGGCCCAAAAACCCAGGGAAATGTCACCATTCGTGACATATACCAAGGAAATTTCATTAATAGTGAAATTTTCAATGAGAAATGGGCTCTAATTTAAATTAGACCTTGGGGAAAGGGAAAAGAAGATGGAAAAAAAGAATCAACTTGCTAGAATCAAGCATCACAGACATTCAAACATCAAAATCACAAAAATGGGTCGAATAGGTCCTAATAAAACATCTCATAATGGGTGCTAATGTTTAAGGATGATACATCTATCCCCATTTTATCATGAACATGAGAAAATATCATTCTCATGGTAAAGGAGATCAATACATATGAATAATCTTATCAAGGTCAAGGAGACAAAGAAACATCAAGCCTACAAGTGAGTTAAGTCTTCATCAAATCCAAAACCATTATAAAAGGGACATTGCTCAGAAGAAAGAGAAGAAAAGAGGAAATAATACTAGCCTACTAAGTTATTGCCTGACAAATATGGGTAACATAAAGAGGAAACACTAGAAAAGATGGTATTAAAAATATAGCATGCCGTGTTATGCTAGTCAATCCTTCAAAGAGGACCAGTCCTTCTGAAAA
The DNA here is from genome assembly GCA_018584345.1 of Thuja plicata. Classification (NCBI taxonomy): domain Eukaryota; kingdom Viridiplantae; phylum Streptophyta; class Pinopsida; order Cupressales; family Cupressaceae; genus Thuja; species Thuja plicata. Next base: position 934,743 of record MU223775.1, on the reverse strand, counting down.
ACACTGTCTTTGTTAAGGTATCCAAAAAGGGTGACTAGGCCTGAGAAAAGCATTGTCTCAATAGGAAAAGAGGACTAATCCTTAAGTACAACATTTTTCTATTACTTGATATCCCATGAGAATATAAACACAAGGAAACATTGTTTCCTTTATTTTCCACAAGAGATGGATTGCATTGACTGTGTGTGTGTGTGTGTGTGTGTGTGTGTGTGCGCGCGCGCAGACACACACAAAATATAAAACAAGGAGTAGAGTGTATGCCCCCACTATGAGATACCCTCAAGAAAGGATAAATTAAGGTAAATAAGGACATGAGAAAAGATAGAAGAAAAGTGATCTACTAACTCTTGGTTTAGTATGATAATATATGTAATATTATATCAAAATAAAATGTCATCATTCCCCAAAGGTAGTAAAACTAAGGCACAATGGAAGAATATCATGTAAGAGTTACAAAGAAGAGTCTTTTTAGGGTGGCATAAAAAATACCAAAAGGAATAGGTAGCTACCATTTTGAATCATCCATAATCAGACAACACAAATGAACATTTATAAATAGTGACACATGCACGACATTACATGTAATAAGATATAAAAGAAGTGAGAAAGTAAGAAAGGAATGTCATGACAGACTCATCCTTTATCATCTTGTGTCGACATAGCAACTAGGATGGGGTAGTGGTTTGCGATCACAATGGTAGATTTATCTCAGTGGTGGCCCTCCCTTTGGGCACCTTGACTAACCACTTTATTGAGGCATACCTCATCTACATTAGAATCAAAGTGGCTTAAGATAAAGGTTTTGATAAAATTTGGTTGGAATGTGATTATATAAACATCATTAATTGTTTCAAGGGTTAATCTTGACCAATTTGGACACTCAAAAGTGTTATTGAAGATTTCATTTTAATGTTAAATAGCTTTGAGTCTTATTATATTTCCTATTTTTATCGCGAGGGAAATCAAGTTGAGGACAAGTTGGCTATCTGTGGATTAAATTATACTAATGTCATTAGATGGGAAATAAATGAACAAATCCCATTAGACATCTTGATGCTTCTAAGAAATGATGTTTCATAGTTCTTTTTATCTTAACATTTTGGAAATGATGTCCTCGTATGTGTGAATAAGTGTCCAATGGGAGTTCTTCTTCATTTACATTATTTGTATTATTTTGCAAGTTTTAATTTGGGATTTGTGTATCCTGTACAAAGGGATTGTGGGTTACCTTTTTTATTCTATCATGAGTGGTCACCAAAACATACTAGAGCTAGTGGTTTATGAATAATGGAAAAATAAACAAGGCACCTAGTCTAGGTTATTTACAGGGGGCTTATTGGGGCAAATGGAAACCCTTCATGGAGCTGATACCTAGGTTACCAAGTCTGTTGTTGCTGGTTCAAAATATGGTATCTTTCATGTTTATGGGATGGAATAATAAATGTTTGAAGAATTGGTAGCCAAAGTTTCATATCCAAGAATTGAAGGAATAAAATTTTATATGCACAAAAAGAATGCCATTGAATCCTTGGATATTTTCTATCTTCTTGTGAAGAGGGATAATGTCAAGAAGATTGTTGATGGTGGCTACGAAAGAGCTTCCCTCAAGAAGCCATGGCACGATGTTGGAGATGTAATTATGAGGTACCTAATTACCCCAAACATAATGTACACCAACCTTTTTAGCTATCATTTTAGGTATGATAAATGCATCTCACTTATGCTTTATTCTCTTTCATCTATGCATCATAGTTTGAGGGCTCATGCTAAAAGTCTTTCTAGTTCAGTTTGCATAAGGGTTTAATCAAGTGTTGATCATGGAACATAATAAAATTCTAGAATTAGAGAGGAACCCTCCGCCTAAGATAGGAGTTGAGTATATAAAGAATATGAGATTCCATTATGGTGATTACTCATTGGATTAGAGTGATTTTTATTTGGATAGTGATGAGGTGTACTATGTTGGGGTCATGAAGAAGCCTTTGACATCCACTTCATTCAAAAGGGTGGTTCTATCGAATGATGATAGTTTAGATCATGTTCTCTTTGATGATTATATCCCTGATTTTATAGACACCAGTAAGGATTAAAAAGGAAAAAGGAAGGTGGGTAGCTCTGCTATACATATTGGGTCTCCGTCTGTCAGGACCCAAAAAAATTCTAGGGGTTATAAGTCTAAGCCTGTAGATTCTACAGTGCCTATTTCCCCTTTTATTCCTAAATAAGATGACCTCACTATGTCCCCAACAAGGATTTAGAGACCCCTAGTGAAAATGGATCCTATATTATAGAAAATCTAAGTGTGAATAAATGTATGCTGGACAGTCAAAATGTAAATTTTTCTTAGATGGTTGTCGAAATAAACAATCTTAAGGAAACCGATCCCTCTTCTAAACATCAGCTTGATTTGATAATGGATAACGCTAACACTAAGGACATAATGATGAATAAATTAAATGTGGACCATCAAGGGATAATTAGTAGTCTTGAGGGGACCATTTGATTCATATAAGAAAAAACAAGGCAACTAGTGGGGATCCTAATATAGATTATATCATGAAACAAATCATATACCCATGATTATTCTCCCTTCACAGAGTCAACACACATGTTTATTTGTAGCAATAATAAAATTCTGAAGCTTCATAAAAATAACAAAATGAAGGATTTTAATTGATTCTCCATGGATTTTATGGACTCATTTGTCTATGAAGTTGAAGTATCTAAACTAGTAAATATATGGCCATAAGACAATATTATGGCCATAAGACAATAAAACCTAATTATTGCATATAGAAGGGACTCTAGCTGCACGTAGCTCTTGTTGACTTTAGTTTTGAGGTTTATGATTCAACAATATTATATATTTATCACCATTCTTATCTCACAAATTTTATTACTCAATGACATGTTAAATTTTATTAACTTTTAATAGGAAAACATTCTCTTAAGATTATTATTTCTTGAATGATTTCCTCTATTACTAAAATTTATAAATAGTGTAGTCACAACAGAGAACATGCATAAAGAAGCGTCTATAAAGAAGCATTCTAATTTTAAAAAGGAAATTTCAATGTTCTTAATATGAAAGCTTTAAAAATTCTCTTACCAGTCGTTCCCAATATGTTAAATAAATATTTTATGCATAAACAAATAAGGTTAGGGATCTACAGTAGCTCAAATCCTCATGTGGTAGTTAATACACCTTAGGGTACCTTTAATTAGGATTTGGTATCCATTATTAGTACCATTTGATATTAAATATATATAGAGTATATTTTTCAAGCTAATTGTAACCTAGATATCTACATGGTTCATAATTCTGAAATTAACACCAAGAAAAAGTTGTTACTCTGATAACTATCTTAAGTGTAATATTCATACAACAATTGCTATGCTAATATTAATAGTATATACGGTCACAAATATTGACTTATTAATTGTTATGATTTTTCTTAAAATGCTACTAGTAAGTAGTAAGAATGTGTATTGATACAATCAATAATAGATTCGAATATGATTGACATGAATAATTATGATATACATTTAATATCATAAATAGCCTAATAATTTAAATAGTTGTATCCAACAATTAATCAAAACATATACACACGCGCACGCCCATGCACGCGCGTGCACACACACAGTATAGGGGAAAATGTCTAGAAATGCAAAGGTTGAGATCAGAGTATTATTTAGTGGAAAATCTTTTCCTTATGGAAAATTCTTTGATTTCTTCTAGCTGGAATTGGTAAATATTAGGGACCATCCATAGTGGCCAAACCACCCAGAATTTTGGCGGTAATAGTCTAATGTATTTTGGATTCGCCATTGACCACATACTGTTTGACATCGATGGCCATTATATTCGCCAAGAATCACTCGACATGGGTATTAAATTGCCTCCCTTATTCGCCAATTATAGTAAAATGACTGTATATCTAGGCCCTATTTCACCAATGGTTTATTAAATCTACATTGCACGCATCAACTCATTTCACCAATAAAAATCTACACATAGTTGCAAATGAGACCCAATTCGCCAACAATAATTAAAACATTATAATAATTCAAGGACCCATTTCGCCAATTGCGATGAGTATTACACCTCCATGCAAATCAGAGGGCAAAAATCTTAGACATGTAATTGATTCACCCCACTTAATTTAAAATGTATTTTGGAATGTCCACGAAATTCACCAAAAATAGAATCATGGATTGATATGAATATAATTGAAAGTTTGAAACACTCTTTCTTACGATTTGTTCATGTCTGATTACTATATATTGGAGCTATTGATTTGCATTGTGCAATTTGATTTGGAAACTTGAAGTGATGGTAGGGCAGAGCGATCTAATGACACAGGCCCAGGCATTCCTGATTCTTCATTTAGAGAAAGGCTAAAGATGAGAAATCATTTCTTCATACTTCATATTATTAGTTTTAATTCGTAATGAGATATCAAGTTCCTGCGAAAATCCACAGTTGTTATGACCCTATGATAAAATTTGCAAGAAACATATCTAGTGCGCGATCGTGAGATTTAGACCTAGATAAGGCATGTTTTATTCTGCTGAATATCCCAAATATATTTGGTCTCATAGATTCTCAAGTCTTGGTTTTTTCACAAACAATATTTATTGAAAAGGCTTGAGAAACTTACAAGTACATGCGATTCACAGGTGTAATGACGGATGTGACAGCCCTGAGTTCTGCAATTGTATGATAAGGTCATTTGGGGTATTTGTCCCACATTTATGTTGTTACGGCACAAGTGTTTGGTTTTATATGCTCACCTACATATTTTTAGTAGCTAGAAGAAAGGAATTTTGGTTCACGTGCATAGCTACAGGTGCGTTAGCCGTCTACGTGGTAGATAAAATTGTAAGGTTTTGCAAAAGTGTGAGCGTGTGGCACCATTTGTCCAAACAACCAGGATTAATCCATAAGTGAAACTTGGTAAAGTCAGATGGCAGTTATAGAATGTGTTCACCAAGTCGCAAGATTAGAAAAGAGTTACTAAATTAGGCTGCGAGCTAGCAAGTGGTTAAACTCCAAATTGCGAGTTTAATTGGCAATTTCCAATTTAGGTACATAGATGGAGACAATAGTAGTGTCTAGGTCAGGGTAGTTAACATGAAGTGGTTGCAAGCTAGTGATAAAATCTAGTCTATGTTGGAATAATGGAAGGGTGTGTATTGAGAGGAGAGGGCTGAAATTTTTACACTTTAAACTTTAGTAATTATTGCTTGTATAACTGACTATTGTAGATTTTCTATTTCATGTATGTAATATTATAACATCAATTTAAGTGCATGTAAACAAACTTCGAAACATTCATGAAACTCATTTACACGACACAAGAATTGATAACGCAGAAAACCTATGTTAGAAGGTAAAAATTGCGGTGGGGATGAAACCCACATAGCTTGACTATGTGCAAAATGGAAGGTGTCGTTTAAGGCTATAAGTTGTGATCACTTTGTATGATCTTACCAGTTCAAGGTCTTGTAGCATTTTGTTTAGGTTTCTATATTTGATCACATATTGTAAACAAAAGTGTGATTCTTTATACTTAATACAAAGATCCTAGTTCCAATCTCTCCTTTGGTTTTCCTCTGATGAGTTATGAATTTTTCAATTCATTAGCATATATTTTATCTGTGTGTATGTTGTTATTTTAGAGTTTTGATCACGGATCAAATTCAATGATGCGCTAAATGATACGTAGATTCATCTGGGTATGCAATAGGATTTTATAAGTAGTATGGGTTTGGGATAATTGTGTTCATGGCCTGGAATCTTTGATAATAAATAAATTTTGTATATTGTATTTGTTTTAAGAGTATAGCCCAATGGGTAAGGTGGTGATCTGAGGCTAATAGTTCTTATGTTGTGACATTCCTAGTATATATATTGGCTATGTTGCTACAAAGACAAACATAAACTCCAATAAGTCTTATATTTTCATTAGTTTTGTTATCATCGATTCATCTCATGCTCCATTTCATGGTTGATGTTTAATGGATAATTAGGCATTTATCTAGTATCTCCCGATTATGTTGAGCTTGTGTGAAAATCCTTCTTGACTGACATCTTAGAGAATATTTGAAGTTGTTAAAGGGTATCCCCCCCTTGGTTTGGCAGAACCTAAAGTGTAGAAGTATGGTAGGCATGCTTGTCAGTTGGTCCTTTTCACTATATTAAATAATAGTTGGAGTTGGCTTCTCTTTATGCTCCTGTTAGAAAGTGAAAAGGTTGTTGTCTTATCATTACAACATAAAAAATAACCAACAAAATGGTGAATATACTATAGAATTGTGGAATTAATTTGTAGTAAGTGAAGTAAGGTTTTTCAAGTTTAGCTAGACTCCTGGCCTTCTCACTTATTTTTACCAGTTAGTTGACCATTGAAGTACAAAGTTATCTTTTCTTATCCCAGTGATTCATTTTACTATTGAAATTTAGTTGGGATTTGCATAGCCCCTCTTGTTATCTACTAATTTGTGAAGTCCCTTTGTAGCACAGTTTATATTACTCATAGTTAGTGTGTATTTTCCCAGCTAAGTGTTGGGTGGCGACTTGAAGAAATCTCTGCATCAGTGTTGAGTTATAAAATATTTTCACACACACTATCTAAAAATGATCTATAAGTGTACTATATTTAGGATGAAGAATAATCCTAAGGATAATTTGGAATGTGAGATCCCATCAACTTCTAGAGCCGGTCGACAAATGAATGAAAGTGTTCATAGGACTATTCCTCCAACTTGGAGGCCAAGAGGAACACCAAGATAGAGAATCCCATACCACCCAATCATGAAGGAGATGTACCAGAATTTCATGTCGATGAAGATTTGGGATTGGGTGTCTATGGTGACTATTATTCTCAAAGTGAGAGAGATGAAAATGGACCAAGATATGCTAGGAAGGTGGTCCATAGTGAGCCCCATGGACATGAACAAAGGTCTAGAATAAAAAGTAGAGGTGATGAGAATATAAATTCCCCTAGTGCTCTGAGCTCTCCCTCATCACATAGGCCTCAGGCCCACACTTGCGGAAGAGAACTATCCATCATGGAAGAAACCTCTGAATCTTAAATGACTCTCCTAGATTTTGAGGAAATTTTTGAAGAAGTTGATGAACTAGAAAGGAAAATCTGAGAGAAGATTGGCATAAGAAAAAGAAGAGAAAAGGAGAAAGATGATAGGATTAGACATTCTCAGATCAAATCCGAATAGTTGAAAGGGAAGCTACAAGATTTAGAGGTAATCAATTCCACTGATGCACCTGAAAAGATTGAAGATGAACCATTTGTCCAACAATTGTATGATACACAAAACCCTAAGGACAAGGGTAAGAAGAAAGCGGTAGGAATTGAAATAAATGATCCTATGAATAAAGGAGGTCCAGTTGATCCAATGACCAAATTCACTAACTGAGGATTCTAGGGACTTGTTTAGAGGATTTCCGAATCATTGTATTGGATCCATGAATGAAATGAAAGAATGTTTCAGGAATCAATATGGTGATAAGACCAATGAAGGATTGATGTTGAATGAGTTCAACAATATAAAGAACTCAAACAAAGAGGTGGTGGAATTTAACATTAGGCTCTAGAGAGTAATGCACAAATTGTTTCAAGTGATGAGACTTGATGATAAGGTATGTCTCGCAACTTATTTAAATGTTTTTGATGCAAATATGGGTTACCTCTTAAGATATAATAATCCTACAAATATTAGAGAAGCATATAAGATTGTAGTAAACATAAAAAAAAAAAAAAGAGTCTCAGGGAAAGTGGGTAGAAGAGAAGATTGGAAGCCAACAAGGTTCAATAAGGAGGAGTCTAACAAACTTTTAAATGATAAACCTAAAGAAAATGATAGTCTAAAACATATACTAAATGCTTTGAAGGATTTAAATCCTAGAGAGAGTAAGAATACTAATGCTCCAAATAATGACAAACCATCCTATGGTAATTATAATAGGCAACCTAGGATGCAAACCTATCCTTGTTGTTGGAAAGTGATCAATGTTTTGTAAATGTGATTCACTTTTTGGTTGTCATTTATGGAAACACATCTGGGTTTTAGATTGATTCCTATAAATATAAGTTTTGCTGATTCATAAATTGACTAAGTATAGAAGCATAGATACAAAAGTAGTTTGGATATCAAACATCGAGATCGATGAATTAGGGAAAGAAAGCTTAGAGGAAGATAGTATGGGGTATGTATAACCTCCACCTAGGGTCTATTTGGTTTTGGTAATGTCTACATCGAGTTATAAATAATTAAAGACAAACAGACTACATCAGAACAATGATACAAAGGAGTTGGATAGTAATAAAGATTGAGAGAGTATGACACAGACTCCAGGCAATCAGAGTTGGATCATGCTTGTTTATAAGTGTATCATCTTAAAATGGAAGCACTTCCATTTTAAGAGCATTTAGCCCTCCTTAGGGGACATTTTTTACCTCTATCATATCATCCTCCTATTTCTGCATCATCTCCTGCTTCTATGCCTATTCAGGACCCTGATTGGGCCTCTCTGGGCACCTCCTACCCCACCTAGCATATTTTCCAAGGGTTCTGACCCCCTGGGTCAAGGATGACCTCGACATTAACATAGGTCAGGGTTGACCTTGACCCTAACCTAACTGGGAACTTGTCGGGTGTCAGGGCTCATCAAAAATTTAGTTTTCCCGCTTCTGGGTCGGTTGTTTTGGGTTCCGAAGTATTGATTCCTAAATTATATTTAATATAGGTCCTTTTCTAGGGGCATGGGTCTAATTGAAATTTATTTATCCTATATCAGCCTCCTTAGAAGATTGTACCCTAATTTCATATAAAAGGAAGTCTCTCTCTCTCTCTCTCTCTCTCTCTCTCTCATTTTCTCTAAGTCTTCTAAGTGATACCAAGTGATATTGAGAAAAAAGAAGAAGTTTCAAGTATCCATTTTTCTACATATTTCCAAGCTCTCAAGGTGTTCAAGTCTTCCTCTCAAGCATTCAAGTTCCCCATTCAAGATCAAGGATTCAAGCTCTCAAGCCTTTGAAGGGACTAGGTGCAAACATTCAAGATTCATTATTCAAACCCTAGATCTAGCCATCATGGTGGTGTGATCTTCCTTCAAGATCCTTTGTGCATCCTCAAGACTCTTTCATCATCTCTTTAAAGTGGATTTCAAGCATACAATCATGGAGGTTTATGGTTTCTAAAGTCCATTGCTTTCATACTTACATATTTTCATACATTTGAATTTCAATTACATATCTATTAAGTATCATAGCTTCATTGTTATATTCAATTCTACTACTTGCTAGCATTTTGTACATTATTTATTTCAAGGTTGATTCCTAAATCAGGGTTTGAATAAGGCAAACCCCTCCCCCACCCAAAAAAATCCCCTTTTTCTTGCAGGTATAGGTTCAAAATAGTTGATTTGAGACCAGATCTAGATACCCTTTTTGGCTTTCTTTGGGACGACGTGAATAGATTTTCTGTCGGACCTATGCAGGTCAGGGTCGAAATTATTGGGTCAAGGTTGACATTTGTGGGTTAAGGTCAACCTTTATTATAAGATGACATCAGAACGAAAAAATATTTCTGGGTTTTGTTCATCTCTGCATTCTGGTTTGGGATCAACTGTCAGTTTTTCCAGAAATAGTCTACAGACCTCAGAAAATAGCATTCTTTGATCTAGAATATTTCAAGGTTAGTGCATTTCTCCCATTCCTTCAATCAGTGTCATATATCATTTCTATACATATAATTAACAGAATTTAAGGTAACTCCTTTGTTATTCTCCTTTCCAAATACTTGATTTATTTGTGCATTACCCCTTCCTCGGGGTTGATCAACTTGGATCTCCCATTTGTGCATTTGGGAATAAAAGAGAAACATCTTATCTTCTCCCTAATTACCATTGCAATACACAATCAATACAATTCAATTAAATATAAAGTAAAGTAAAGGAAATCAACAATTAACAATCAAACTACATCACTCCATGATTCCATCCTTTACATTTTGGTAACACACATTCTAAATATATACCTTACATTTTGGTGAACCCGTGATAGACAACTCCTTCTCTTTGGTGTTAGATTTACATCTTAGATTATAACTTTCATTCCTAATATACACAAACACTTCTTGCATTTTCATCATGAAATTCTTTTGGTGTATGGCTATTTTTCTCATTATGCTTCTTTTAGCATGTCTTTATAGTACCTATGATGTCTATGAGAGTGTCATCAATTTTATCATGTTTGTCAATCTTCATATTTCACTTGCTTATGCTATTTTAAGATTGACCAATACTAGTCTCCCTACTTTCAAAACTTTAATTAAGGATTGGTGTAATGGACTTATTAATCTTTTAGATTATGTGAAGAATTTGGTAGATGATACTCCATTACCTAATCTTCCTAATCCTAATCTTAACCTTCCTAATCCAATAATTTCTAATAATCTCACTCCTATTCTTCTATCTTCCATCCCTAGTTCTTCTCATACTTTTGTTAAGGCTCAAACTATGTTACAAGATGAGGATGTGCAAAACTTTTTAGATTTCCCTTCTCCTTCTTATCCTATCCATGGTGATAATAAAGGGAAATCCAAAGAAACTTCTCCTAAAACCACTGTTCCATCTTACACAACATTTTCTCATATGCATCATAATCAATCATCTCCCATAGATGCTATGCAAGATAGGTATACTACTAGATACACTATAGTAGATAAACAAGGTTATAAGGGTCTAGGGCTTGGTGTTAATGAACATGGCATTAAAAACCTAATTAATGTATCTCCTAAACATGATATGCATGGTATAGGTTATTCATCTTCTCAATTTCATGTGGCTGATATTAACTATGGTCCTCCTCTTGATATTCTTCTTCCAACACCTACCTTAGATCATCCTGATACTCCTCAAGATGTGGCTAAGAAAGTGTATGTCCAGTTAATGAATTCCAAGAAATAAAACTTTAAACCTATTTTGAAAAATGCTTTACATAAGTACAAATGTCCTTTCCACAATAGTAATAAACATTTACTTGCTAATTGTGTGCATCTCAAATTATATGTTAGAGATAGAGCTTCTCGTGGAATTATATCTTATTCCCGAGTGGTATTACAATTTCTTCATAATTTTGACATAGGGCATTCCCCTCATTCTTCTACAAGTTAGACTATGTTTTTCCTCTTGTCTCTTAAACTGGGGGGCAAGAGGTATTCTCTTCCAGTATTATAGGATCCATTTTCCTCTTAGCATGAATGTTGTTTTGAGAATAATTGGTTATTCTTTCTGTATTCTATCCTTATATCTTCTTACACTCATGATATTCTTTCTAGGACATCTGCTTTGTAAGGATATCTCTTATTTTTATAACTTTGTTGATATAATTTGATATATCCCTTGCCGTCATCTCTGGAGGGCAAGGTATTTCCTCCTTCTACCTCTATCTAAGGTTCTACTTTCCTTAGCTTAGTGGCATTTGTTAATTTTGCAAACATTATTTTTCTATAAAGATCTATGTTTTGACCATTGATACCCTCTTATTTGAGAGATGATTGTCCTAGGTCACCACCTCTTCTTTATTTCACAAATTGTGTTCTTTATAAACTCTTTCCCTTTCTTTTTGGTTAGATTTTATTATCCTTCATTCCAAGATTCCTCATCCTCTTTATTGCAAGGAGCTTGATGGTTGAATCTTGGGTCCCTCTTGCTTTTCAAAGATGATATTTTATCCTAAGCATTCCTCTCTGGAAGGGCTCTTGTTGATAAGATCTCTTCCTCTTTGAGGATCCATTTTTCCATAAGTGACATATCCATTTCATGATTATCTATGTTCTTAGATGTAAGGGTCAAGACTCTTCGCTAAGAATATGGTATACATTGCTGTTAAGTTGGATATCTCCTTACCTTGTGAAGTAGGTTCCTCTTTTCTCTTCGTTATCCTGCCTAGTGGGTAGCCATGATAAGGATGGGGGCATATATAGGGTCTCCCTTGTACTATAATTTATATTTATTTACATTTTGCAGCATGCTGAATCCTTGGAAGGTAACACACACAAGTTGCTAAATCCTGAAGAGACACACATTTTTTTACTTTTTATGTTTGCTAAATCCTTGGAAGGTAACACACACAAGTTGCTAAATCCTGAAGAGACATGCATTTTTACTTTTTATGTTTGCTAAATCCTTGGAAGGTAATGCACACAAGTTGCTAAATCCTGAAGAGACACACATTTTTTACTTTTTATGTTTGCTAAATCCTTAGAAGGTAACGCACACAAGTTGTTAAATCCTAAAGAGATACGCACCCTTTTTATTTTTACAATATGATAAATCCTTGAAAGGTAATGCACACAAGTTGCTAAATCCTGAATGGACATGCATTTTATATTCCATGGTGATACAAGATTGTTGATCTATCGATATTTTCAAAAGCTGTCAGAAGATGCATTTACAATTACAAGCACAGTTTTGGGTGAACCTATTGTGCTCTCCCTCCATGGTGATTCATAGTAAGGTGGGCATCTTACTAGGTGAGGTAATCACTTTCTCTTCTCTCTTTCTCTTTCATGCTAGTAGGATTAGATCATGAAGCTATGTTATCTATGGTGTTGTTCTGTTCTTACTTATGTAGTCATGTATGTTTTCTATGATTGATCGCTCTTTATTTCCATATCTTTATGTATGTATTTTGAGTTAGAATCCTTTTTTTTGGGGCTAATATCCCTAACTTAGTGATATTCTACCTCATTTCAATCCACTAGGATCCTTTTCCTCTGACTTTACCATGAGCACATTCAATTTTTGTACTCCTGCTAAAGTGGGGGCTTAATGTATCGTCTTAAAATGGAAGAAATTCCATGTTAAGAGAATTTAGCCCTCCTTAGGGGATGTTTTTGAACTCTATCATATCATCCTCCTATTTTTGAATCATCTCCTACTTTTGTGCCTGTTCAGGACCCTGATTGGGCCTCTCCAGGCACCTCCTACCCCACCTGGCATATTTTCCAGGGGTTCTGACCCCTGGGTCAAGGTTGACCTTGACCTTGACCTAGGTTAGGGTCAACCTCAACCTTGACCTAGGTCAGGGTTGACCTTGACCCTAACCAGGGTCCCCCTTTCAAAACTGGGAACTTGTCAGCTCCCGGGGGTCAACAAAAATTTATTTTTCCCACTTCCGGGTCGGCTGTTTTGGGTTCCAAAGTGTTGATTCCTAAATTATATTTAATATAGGTCCTTTTCTATGGGCATGGGTCTAATTGGAATTTAATTATCCTATTTTTTCCTCCTTAGAAGATTGTGCCCTAACTTCATATAAAAGGAATCTCTCTCTCATTTTCTGTAAGTCTTCTAAGTGATACTAAGCAATATTGAGCAAAAAGAAGAAGTTTCAACCATCCATTTTTATACATATTTCCAAGCTCTCAAGGTGTTCAAGTCTTCCTCTCAAGAATTCAAGTTCTCCATTGAAGATCAAGGATTCAAGCGCTCATGCCTTTGAAGGGATTAGGTGCAAACATTTAAGATTCATCATTCAAACCCTAGATCTAGCCATCATGGTTGTGTGATCCACCTTCAAGATCCTTTGTGCATCCTCAAGACTCTTCCATAATCTCTTTAAAGTGGATTTCAAGCATACAATCATGGAGGTTTATGGTTTCTAAAGTCCATTGCTTTCATACTTACATATTTGCATACATTTGAATTTTAATTACATATCTATTGAGTATCATAGCTTCATTGTTAGATTCAATTATACTACTTGCTAGCATTCTGAACTTTATTGATTTCAAGGTTAATTCCTAAATCAAGGTTTAACTAAGGCAAAACCCTCCTCCACAACAAACAATCCTCTTTTTCTTGTAGGTACAGGTTCAGAATAGTTGATTTGAGACTAGATCTGGATACCCTTTTCGGCTTTGTTTCAGACGGCGTGAACAAATTTTATGTCAGACTTGTGCAGTTCAGGGTCAAAATTATTGGGTCAGGGTTGACATTTGTGGGTCAATGTCAACCTTTTTCATAAGACAACATTGAAACAGAAAAATATTTTTGGGTTTTGTTTGTCTCTGCATTTCGGTTTGGGATCATCTGTCAGTTTTTCTAGAAATAGTCTACAGACCTCAGAAAATAGCATTCTTTGATATATAATATTTCAAGGTTAGTGCATTTCTTCCATTCCTTCAATCACTATCATATATCATTTCTATACATATAATTAACAAAATTTAAGGTATCTCCTTTGTTATTCTCCTTTCCAAATAGTTGATTCATTTGTGCATTAGCCCTTCCTTAGGGTTGATCAACTTGGATCTCCCATTTGTGCATTTGGGAATAAAAGAGAAACATTTTATCTTCTCCCTAATCACCATTTAAATACACAATCAATACAATTCAATTAAATATAAAGTAAAATAAAGGAAATCAACAATTAACAATCAAACTACATCACTCCACGATTCCATCCTTTACATTTTGGTAACACACATTCTAAATATATACCTTACAGTAACCTACACTTTAAGTATGTAAGAGCACCAACTATAAATTTATCACTTGCCTTACTAAATTTATTTGTACAGAGAGTAGTCTTTGTAATATTTGTAATATTCATATTGGGAGATGACTTTGTAAAGTTGTGACATATATATGTAAGATCTTTTTGATAAAGATATATGTGGATTGGTTAGATGAGTATGTTGAGTGAATAAGAGAGCAGAGAATGATAGAGATCATTGTAGAACTATAAAGGAATTATCTAATCCCTAGTGATGCTTGTTTTGTTCATGACTAAGAACACTTTGTAAACAGAATTACTTTGAAAGAGCTGTAAGCTTAGTTGACACCTAACAGGGTGTTGTGAACCTTTAATAGGGTTGTAACTCCTTTAACAAGGAAATGTGCTATGTAATATTCATCTCCTAACAGGTATATTATACTTTAGTACATGCTTGTGGGTAACATCCCCACCTAGGTTTTCCCTTGGCCAGGGTTTCCTTGAAAACAAAATATGGTGTTATGAGTACTGTGTGATTTGCTAATATTATTTTCTTCATTGGAAGTTTATGGTTAATGTTTAAATGGTTGAAGACTTTAATTAAGTTCTATAATATTGATTCACCCCCTCTCATTATTATCCAACCCTAACACTTATACCACCCAATAGAAATATGGGAAGCCTATTCTCCCACAACAAAAGGATAATTATGATGAAAAAACTACTGACCCCTTACATAAGACTATTGTAAATAAGTGCAATGATCAAATCCTTGGTGCATGGCCTGCCAATCTCCTCATTATCATGAGTATTATGTCATTGCTGCAAGAATATCTACAAATGAAGAGCTACAAGATGATGAGGAGAAGTTGTATGATTAAAGTGGTTGTGATATGGCTTCTTCACACTTATGTGATGAAATGTTTTCTGATGATGAAACTAAACAAAGATCTCCATCTGGCTCATTAAGCAGAAGTGAGACATATTATCAGCAAAGTACTGCTAGTACAGATGGTGGGAAAAATGATAACATGAGATGCAGTGCTGAGAAGGGTTGTTTAGATATAGTTAAGCTGGCTTTTAGTCAAAGAAATGCTTTTGATGTAGATAGTAATGTATGGCAATTTGATGTGGGAAATTTAATAGCCCCTGTTGTTTTCATGGATACAAATTTATTAATCAGAATTGTAGACACATATGATAGTGTTGCTATGGTTTTGAGGGGCATAAATGGAAATATACTAGTGAGAATCACATCTAAAGAGTTAAGGGAGGTGTTCAAATTGAATTATCCCTTTGTCTAGATGGAGAATATTAATATTGATCACTTAGAAGAAGTACATGGAGCTCAAAGGAATTGCCTCAGGACTAGGCCTTTGAAGGAGTATTTTAACAAGATAGGAGGTCTGATTGTGGTAGGGTCTAGTACACTTAAACATTTTAAATTGGACTATTTCAATCCAAGATCCAAAATAGTGTATAGTACCCTGTATCATATTTTTGGAGAGGATGAAGAAGTAGTAATGCCTATCCACTCCATATTTATGATGGTTCAAATTCTTTAGCCACACTTGGCTATCATTTTTTATTTTGCTACCCATTTTGATGAGTTAATTCATGAGGGTTTAATAGCTATAAAAGAAGCCACGGTATGTAGGCCATTTGGATGCTATTCCCTATTGATGTATATGATATTATATAAGAATGTTGATTATTTTTGGGAGGAAATGGACCTAATGAGACTTAAAGATGATGAATAAATGCAAGTCTAATTATAAAGTGCAGATTTTTCATGGGGAAAAAAGAATGTAAGTTTCATCACTTTTGATAGGTGCTTTGCCTCTAGAATTAGATAATTCTTGTTCTTAGACAATCCAAGAATTCACAAGGGCTTATTGACTCGTTTAAGACCAAAATAATATGCTAAAACTGTTTAGGTAGTACACAACTCGGGTGACATCATTTTGTATCCTGTTTCAGCTATTTTTAGAGTTTACGATTTTAGGGGAGTTCCAAATGTACTTCCATATCAGGTTCCCCTTAAGGCAGGTGTTGTTTAAATACTCAGGCAAATGGGTGGGCTGCAAAAGAAGGAATTACCAGGAAAAATGAAAGACTCCATATTCCCCACTATTTCAATTGCACACCAATTCATTATCACCAAAGGGGGATGGACACATTTGCATAGCTACCTTGAACCTTATCAGATGGCAACATTAGTGATAAGATGTGTTGATAATGAAGGATTCATTATTGAGATGTTTAGGAAAAGAACAAACTATATAACATTGGAGCACCAATTTAATTTTCCCGAGGACATAATAAAAAATGAGTACAACTTGCAAGAACAAGAGATATAAAAAAAGGAAAAATGGTTAGTGTACAAGAAAATTTTGGATTTTGTTCATCACTTTGATAAGGGATATGATCCTTTAAAAGAATTAATGCCTTGGGCCAAGAAGATCAAATATTTAATGATAATGTTTTTAGGATATTATGCAAGCCTTGAATTAAAAGAAAAAAAAATGTCAAAGAAGGAGATCTAGAGAAGGATAAAGAAATTTTGAATAGGGAAATTCTTGCTAGAGGTATTCCACTAGGAAAGTATGTCTTACAGCAGAAAAAAGGGTATAGTATGGTATTTTAGAGGATAGAGGAAGCTTCTACTTCAAAAGGAAAGAGACCCCTGGAATTAGGTGCACAATCATTTCCATCTCTTAAAAAGACAAAGGATAGAAGGAGGGGGACAACAACAAGAAGATATTTACTCCCCTTCCCAATCTCCCCTCCATATGGATGAACAAACAATTGCTGAGCAATTAGTGCAGATGAGAAATACAGGGCATATTTTTTTAACATCTTAGGAGATGCAAGAAGGTATGCTAGAGGCTCCCAAACATGAAGAGATGGATTTGACAATGACTTAGTTTGCTGGTAAAGAATTGGATCCCATCACTAAACAAGCTAGTGATGAATTTTTATTAGATGATAAATTTGTTAAAGCTAGAGCATTTGTTCAATTCCTCTAGAGAATTCACATTAATGAATTCAAAGAAAAGTGTCAGAAAAGACAGAAAGATCAACCTGATAAGGATAAGGATGAAATTGAAATAGAGGTAAAGCAAGAAATGATGGCCAAATTTAATAAATTCACTCCTTAAGAAGTTCGAGAATTAGATAGAAAAGGAGTCCTCATTCTTCCAGAATGGAATTTAGGTGATGCCATAGTTTTTTACGCCATTGAAAAATAAACAAAACCAATGCACACCAATAAAGTAGAAGCTCAACAAGCCTTTATAGGTGTTAAATTTAGTGAAGACCATGCAACATTGGTAATGTGGTCATTAAATAAGAAAGAAAATAAGAAAATTAATGGAAATGATCAGGCTAAACATTTAGGTAGCTTATTAGTAAAAAGACTCATAGAAATTACAGGGTTTTAGGCAATAAGCCTAACATTAGAATATGCAAAGTTTAGTTTAAAGGTAGCAGAGATAAAAGAATAGGAAATTATAACCCTGAGAACTAAGCTAGAAATAGTTTTGAAGGCTTATAATGAGGAAAAGGTGAATTCCTTGGAGAAGGACAAGAAAATTGCCATACCAGAGGGAAAATAGTTAGATCAATTTTCTCCTCAAAGGATGATAGAACAACATCCACATTAGCCTTCTTCCTCTAGTCCAATTATATATTTTCCTCCATCCCCTATGCCACCTAGCCCTACAAAAGAAATAGACTTGGAATTATAAAGAGACAAAATGATTGTTGAAAGGACGAGGTTGGAAGAAATAAGATAGAAGTGGGAGAAAGAAACCATAAAGTTCAAGGAAGCACAAGAGTGGGTGCAAAAAAAATATAAAGATAAAATTAGTGCCACACTTAAATATTTTCTGGATGATTTGAATCCTCCTTCCATTTACTTGCTAGATAAGAAAATTATGAGCATACTAGATGATTTCAATGAAGACAAAGATAAGTGGGACCCAATTATGGATAGGTGTAGAGGAAAAAGGGAAGAATTGAAGTATTTTTTTTCCATGTCCAAGGAGGAGAATAATTTAGACATTGTGCTAGCTACCACTTATAAATGTTTTAAACTATTGGTAGATTTGAACATAAAGAGGAGCATCATCCTAAAAAAGGTAGAAACATTGAAGAAGGAATACTCAAAGGACCGTTATGAGATGTTCCAAAATATATTCAAGGAAAATGGAGAGATAAAGAGAGAAGCCCTATGGATGAGAAAAATGAATGATGAATTGGAAACAATGACAAATAGTATCATCACTTTGGAAAGTACACTTTTGTCTGTTCAAATGATTGAAATTATCAACAAAGCCAAGTTGTATTTTGAATTTTGGAAGGAGGAAATTGAGAAGGAAAAGGTCAGTTGGGAGGAGTTGAACAATGAAAAGGATGAGTTCATCAATTTACCTTGATTGAGTGATGAGGTGTTCACCTCCTAGAAGGATAAATGCAATGCAACTAACCAGTGAGAAGATGATGTGGCAGAAAAAGTGACAAGTGGTAGTTCTTCCCAACATTTTGCAAAAAATAGGTAAAGGAAAAAGATCTTCCATTAGAATAACAAGGCAACAAACTCCAGGTGGAAACTTCCAAGAAAATTTAAAGTTGTTGTAGTGACCAGGCAGTTAGAAGACAAAGTACTTAGAAATTTTTTGTAACAAAGTGGTTAACACTTCACTTGTTATTTTGTCTTTTGTATGAGTCATCTTTTTTGTCCTTACTCCAATTGATCCGTATATTTTTTCAATCCTATTCTATAAAAGGATTCTAAAGATCATTGGAAAGGGATGGAAAATTGGGTATTGTAAACATATTGTAAAGTTTTTGGTCAGGGAATATAGCATAAATTGTAGTAGATTAGTTTCAAGATTAGAAATAAAGTTCAAGGTCTTGTAGAATTTTATTCAGGTGGCTATCTTTGATCACATCTTGTAAAAAGAAGTGAGATTCTTTATACTTAATATAAAGATCTTGGTTCCAATATCTCCTATGGTGTTCATCTGACAAGTTATGAATTTTCCAATTCATTAGCATAGATTTTATTTATGTGTATTTAGTTTTTTTAGAGTTTTGATTAAGGATCGAATTAAATGATGCTCTAAGTTATACATAGGTTCATCTAGGTATGCAATAGGATTTTATAAGTAGTATGGGTTTGGGATAATTGTGTCCATGGCCTAGAATCTTTGATAATAATTAACTTCTATACATTGTATTTTTTTAAGATTATAGCCCAATGGGTAAGGGACTGATCTGAGGTTGATAGTTCTTATGTTGTGATATTTCTAACTTATATATTCTTATGCTCCATTTCATGGTTGTTGTTTAGTGGATGATTATCCATTTATCTAGTATCTCTAGGTTATGTTGAGTTTGTGTGAGATTTTTACTTGACTGACATCTTAAGGAATATTTGAAGGTGTTAAATCCCCACCTTGGTTTGGAAAAACCTAAAGTGTATAAGTATGGTAGGCATGCTTGTCAATTGGTCATTTTCACTATATTAAACAATAGTTGGAGTTTGATTCACTTTAAGATCTTGTTAGAAAGTGAAAAGGTTGATGTCTTAGCATTACACCATAAAAAACAACCAACATGATCTAAAATTGTCAATACTAGAACTTGAATGTATGATATGCTTTATAACTTTAATGAGTGCATCTCCTTGCTACCTTGAGAATTACTCTACTTGGCCATAATGGGAGCTAAACGTACATCAAATAGAAAATATTTCCTTTTTTTCAATTGATTTTGAAGAAATGGGGAATTGGAGATCTTCAATTGAGGGTTTTTTTTCAAATATTGAGTCTAAATCCTTAATCAAACAACTTGAGTTGCTTGAAATATTAACTTTATGATGCAACCAAGGTAGGAGGGTCCAAATATATGAAAAATTTAACCTTGTTGAAAGAGTTACGCAAAAAAAAATAAGAGAATTCATGAGAGAACATATAGATATAGAGTATGGAATAGATGTGCAATATTTCCATTATTCGGTAAAATAATTAAAAAGCATTTAAATAGCAGTCTACATGCCCAGCTCAAAAATGCTTGGGAAAAATTACCAAAAAATTAATTATCTTCCTGACCTATTACTCTAATAGCTTCCTATAAACTCTTAATTCACTACTTCCAACCTGTAGCCTCCTTAAACAAGGACCAAGATCCAACTTAAATACATGATTGTGACCTAATAAGTTGACCTCAAGATTACATTCCCCAAGAGAACTAAACATGCTACCAATCAACTCCCTAATTAGTGTCAGACCTAAAAGATCTTTATCCAATCATTAAATTACAAAGAGCGATCATACAAATACGTCACCCAAACACGTAGCCATCTAGGAAAATGAGTCATCAGCACCACCGAGAAAGAAAATGTGTCCAATGATTCAAATACTAACCAGTATAAGAACATGAAGATCACATTCAAAACACAGCCAAAGAATCCAGCATAACTTTAGGTGTGATACTATAAATAAGTTGTGATCATAGGAAATGTTTCCTACTGATTTCAAGAACACGAATCTATGACTCCAACCAGTAAGGATCAAAAGAACTTCACCAAGAGAAAAAAACACTACAATGGGTGACCAGGAACAAAAAAACTCAAATGTTTTTGGTTGATGCAAGATTTCAATGATCCCAAGATGCTTCTGCATCACTTTCTTGCACATAAAAGATATCTTTATTCTGTATATTATTGATTTAACAATATTCTTGGATAGTAATGGATGTCAAAATGAGAGGCCTTAATGTCCTTTTATACTCATTTTGGGAATCAATATTGTCAGGTCTACCAAAAATAAAGTTATGAAAGAAAAACTTATGGATTGGGCCCAAATCTCACCATAGCACAAATATCTAGGACGCAGTCGATAATAGAATCCTTGTCTTGGAAAAGGCCACAAATAGCAGCCTTTTATAAGGAGTGATTTTGAATCTTTCTCTAGTCTAGGGAAGTATGATAAGTTACGGAGGAAGAAAATAATTGAAGCGAGAATCAAGTATAGGTGACATTTGGACCTAAATATCACTAAAGTAGGGACTAATAGGTTCTATACCTTCCAATTATGGGTGATATCTTTTTAGGATTGTACAAGAACATCCTATATCAAAATATGCATGTGGATCTCCACTAGTTATACTTTTGGGAAAGTATGTGGTGAGACATTACAAAGTTCATTACACACTGGTTAGAATGTCAAATAGTTAAGTATGAATATTAAACCCCATATAAATTTTTTACCCTAAAAATATTCTTAATTAGGAATGGGATATTATCTTCATGGATTTTATTATTGGTCCACCTTTGTCAATATGACACCATGACACTATCATGGTGATAGTTGGTGATTTGAATAAGGTGGCACACTTATCTCCAATTCATACGACCTATAGAACACCTAAAATAGTTAAATTTTTATTGGATAACATAGTTAGGATACATGGTATTCCATGCATGATCATTTCTAGTATGGACCTAAATTTTACTTTAGCCTTATAGAGAGCATTATTGTAATCTTTCTAAACCTACCTCAACTTCAACTCCACATTTCATCCAAATAAAAATGAACAAACAAGGACTGTCAATTAGTTACTAGAGGACATGTTTATAATGTATATTATAAAGCAAAAATATAGGTGGGAAGAATATTTATATTTGGTGAATTTTTCCTACAATATCAGTCATTAGAGTTCATTGTCATGATTTCCTTAAAGGATTTATATGGAAGACCTTGTAAGAAACCCCTGTGTTGGGATATGATTGAGGATATGATTGAAATTAGACTTGAGTTGATATAATATGTGGAGAAATAGTTGATTTGAGACTAGATCTGGATACCCTTTTCAACTTTCTTTCAGACGGCGTGAATAAATTTTATGTTAGACCTGTGCAGGTTAGGGTCGACATTATTGTGTCAGGGTTGACATTTGTGGGTCAAGGTTGACCTTTTTCATAAGACAACATCAGAATGGAAAAAGATTTCTGGGTTTTGTTTGTCTCTGCGTTTCGGTTCAGGATCAATTGTCATTTTTTCCAGAAACAGTCTAGAGGCCTCAGATAATAGCATTATTTGATCTACAATATTTCAAGGTTAGTGCATTTCTCCCATTCCTTCAATCACTCTCATATATCATTTCTATACATATAATTAACAGAATTTAAGTCATCTCCTTTGTTATTCTCATTTCCAAATAGTTGATTCATTTGTGCATTAGCCCTTCCTTGGGGTTGATCAACTTGGATCTCCCATTTGTGCATTTGGGAATAAAAGAGAAACATATTATCTTCTCCCTAATCACCATTGCAATATACAATCAATATAATTCAGTTAAATATAAAGTAAAGTAAAGGAAATCAACAATTATTAATCAAACTACATCACTCCACGATTCCATCCTTTACATTTTGGTAACACACATTCTAAATATATACTTTATAATAACCTACACTTTAAGTATGTAAGAGCGCCAACTATAAATTTATCATTGCCTTACTAAATGTATTTGTACTAAGAGCTGAATTTGTAATATTTGTAATATTCATAGTGGGAGATGACTTTTTAAAGTTGTGAGATATATATGTAACATCTTTTTGATAAAGATATATTTGGATTGGTTGGATGAGTATGTTGAGCGAATAGGAGAGCAAAGAATGATAGAGATCATTGAAGAAATATAAAGGAATTATCTAATCCCTAGTGATGCTTTTTTTTTTCATGACTAAGAACACTTTGTAGATAGAATTACTTTGTAAGATTTGTAAGCTTAGTTGGCCCCTAATAGGGTGTTGTGAACCTTTAATAGGGTTGTAATTCCTTTAAAAAGGAAATGTGCTATGTAATATTCATCTCCTAATAGGGACATTATACTTTAGTACATCCTTTTGGGTACCATCCCCACCTAGGTTTTCCCTTAGCCAGGGTTTCCTTGAAAACAAAATATGGTGTTATGAGTACTGTGTCATTTGCTTATATTATTTTCTTCACTAGAAGTTTATGGTTAATGTTTAAATGGTTGAAGACTTTAATTAAGTTCTATAATATTGATTCACCCCCTCTCATTATTATCCAATCCTAACACTTATACCACCCAATAGAAATATGGGAAGCCTATTCTCCCACAACAAAAGGATAATTATGATGAAAAAATTGTTGACTCCTTACATAAGACTACTGTAAATATGTGCAATGATCTAATCCTTGGTGCATGGCTTGCCAATCTCCTCATTATCATGAGTATTATGTCATTGCTGCAAGAATATCTACAATTGAAGAGCTAGAAGATGATGAGGAGTAGTTGTATGATGAAAGTGGTTGTGATATGGCTTCTTCACACTTGTGTGATGAAATGTTTCCTGATGATGAAACTAAACAAAGATCTCCATCTGGCTCATTAAGCAGAAGTGAGACATATTATCAGCAAAGTACTGCTTGTACAGATGGTGGGAAAGATGATAACATGAGATGCAGTGATGAGAAGGGTGATGAAACCCCTATTTATAGGAGACCTTTTCATGAAGAGATTGACCAAATTATAATAGATATGGTTACCCAAGCAAGGGATAACTATAATTTGAGAAATAGAATGGTTGGAAATGCATATCGAAGACCTATAGGTATGTTTGTTAAAGATACCAAAACAAATACCAAACAGGCACAAGAAAAATAAAAATAGGCTGAGGATGCTAAGAAAGTATTTCTTAAAAAAAAATAAGCGTAGTGGTCCAAATATTTTGTACGAAGAAAAAGAAAAAACACTAGGAAATCTTGTTCCCCCTCCTCAAAATGAAACTAAACCAGAAAAAAGGGATGAGCCCAAGTTAGCCTCTTGGGTTGAGGAGGAGGACTATCTAAATGGAAATAAAGATATATCTGATGTAAACAATACCCTTGTTGATA
Organism: Thuja plicata; assembly: GCA_018584345.1. Taxonomy (NCBI): domain Eukaryota; kingdom Viridiplantae; phylum Streptophyta; class Pinopsida; order Cupressales; family Cupressaceae; genus Thuja; species Thuja plicata. Next base: position 910,283 of record MU223775.1, on the reverse strand, counting down.
TGGGGAAACTCCTGTCTCAAATTACTATTTTAAGGTTCCTTTATTTGAAATGATGAGAATAGGTGAACATAAGGAGAAGGATTTAACATGGGTAAAATGTGTTACTTCTACAAAGATTATTGGAAAAAAATAATATAAGGAGGTGACATAATCACAAGATAAATCATCAAGTAAAACAAAGGATGTTGATGAACTTGTTTCAAAGATTCCCCAAATGTTCCTATACACAAATGTTGTTAATATTCCCTCAGGAACTGTAGATGATTTTTTCCTTACTTTACTTATAAATTGAAGGATGTTGAAGAATCATAGATTGATTCTGGGGCATCTAATATTGTTATGCCTACTAAGGTTATGAAATCAATGGGATTGAAGGTAGATACACCACATGGAATATGTCATGCCATGGATTCAAGAGAAGTGCATATTATTAGTACTATCAAAGCCCTACCCTATAAACTGGTTGTTTACCCTGACAAAGTATTAAAAATTAGTGTATTAGTAGTGGATATTCGCCCTAAATATGGAATGTTGTTATCAAAAAAATTGAGTGATTCAATGGGGGAAGTATTCAATGTGATTTATGATTTGCTACTTTTAACATTTCTGGTTAAAAAATTAAGGTGTTTAGAGAGACTAGAACTCCTCACGTGATTGAGGAGGAAGAAAATGAAAACATGAATTGTTTCTTAGACACTGAGATAGGATCTTTTCAAGTACAAGAAAAGTAGGATAAAGGAAATTTCCAACCTACATTATTATCTAAAGATGAAAATAATTTTTTTGAACAAAATAAGTTATGGGTAATGTATTATGATGGTTCTATTTTTAGGGAGGGAGATGGTGCTGGAGTGTTGTTAATAGCTCCCATAGGAAAGACATTCAAATTATCATTTATACTGTCATTCACATGTACAAATAATGTCACAGAATATGAAGCTCTGTTAATAGGTATGAGATTGTCTTTAAGACATGGAATCAAATGTCTCAGAGTCATTGGAGACTCTGAGTTAGTAGTGTCTCAAATTAAATCTAAGTATGCTTCAAAGGATCATCAATTGAAACAATACAGAAATATTTTCTAGGATGAACTTGAAAATTTTGATGCATTTGGTATTGATTGGATGGACGGAAGCTAAAACAAAATGGCAGAGTTTCTTGCAAAAAAAGCTTTGAGGCGAAAATACATTATATTTTCTGGGATCTCTTAAATAGAGGTTCAATCTAGGCCTTCAATACTTGATAATGTGGAGAACTGGCAAGTTTTTGATGATGATGTGGACATCCTGAGATATCTGCATTATGAAGCAAACTTTAGAGACAAGGAAATTGATTTTAGTGGATGTGTGGAAACCCTGGATGGAAAAGATACTAACTTAGGCATGGAAGTGATAAATTTGAAGTCAAACAAAGTACAAAAGGGACTACTTGTGCTCAAAAGGGATTCTGACAACAAGGATAAGACATGTTCTATTAAAAGTGTGAATAGACTCGAGGATTTGGAAGAAATGAATGTAGGAACAGTTAAGGTTCCTAAGAACTTATTTATTGGAAGGAAAATGTTACCCAAAGTGAAAGAGGACCTGACTAATCTATTGAGGAAATACAAGAATGTTTTTACATGGACTTATGATGATCTTAAAGCATATAATGAATATTTTTATCCAACATGAGATCCCTCTGAAAGACAATGCTAAAACTTTTAGACAAAAGCAAAGGAGTATAAATCCAACATTAAGACTGAGAATGTAACAATAACTAATGAAGTTGAAGGATGCAGGGATCATTAAACCAATTAGACATTCTTCTTGAGTTGCAAATTTAGTCTCTGTTAGAAAAAAAATGAAGATATTAGGCTATATGTGGATTTTAAGAATTTAAATGTATCATCCCTCAAGGATAATTATGCTCTCGCAAATATGGAAAGCATGCTGCAGAGGGGTATTGGCTGTGAGTTTATGTCCATGATGGATGAATTCTCTAGATATAACAAGATAATGGTTAAAGAGTCAGAATAGTTCAAGACTGCATTTACTACGGGATATATGTTTATGTCAGAATGTGCTTTGGCCTATTAAATGCTAGGCCCACATTTCAGAGAGCTATGGATGTTGCTTTCTCAGATTTCTTACAAATTTTTTTTGAGGTTTATCAGGATGACCTCACAACATATTCTAACAAGGAGGAACATGATTGTTAACATCTAGAGAATTGTTTTGAGAAATCTCTTGAATTTGGGATTTTTTTGAATCCTAAAAATGTACTTTTGGAGTGACATAGGGTAAGTTATTAGGACAAATTGTCTCAAAAGAAGGGGTTAGAATTGATCCTGAAATGCTAGCTACTATTGATAAGGTGCCACTCCAAAAAAATGTAAAAGGTATTCAATCTTTCTTTTGTAAAGTGAACTTTCTCAGGCATTTTGTTACAAATTTTGCTAAGAAAAGTAGGCGTGTTTCCAAGATGCTGAAGAAAGATGTAAAGATGGAATGGGATGGAGAAGCCACTCAGGCTTTCCAAGACATAAAGAAGGCCATCAAGGATGCCCCTATCTTAATAACTCATGATTATTAAAAGCCTATAAATATATTTTCATTTGCATCATGTCATACTATTGCTGCTATTTTGTTGTGAAAAATTGAAGAAGGGTTTGAACAACCTATTGCTTTTTTTAGCAAATCCTTATAGGCTGCAAAACTTAAATATGACATAAATGAGAAGAAGGCTTATGCACTGGTGAAATTTGTTAAATTTTTTAGATGGTATCTGGTAGGTGCTATAGTCATTGCTTATGTTCCTTCAACATCAGTGAAAGACATCTTAACACAACAAGAAGTGTCTGGGAAAAGATGCAGATGGATCAACAGGATCCAAGATATTAATATTAAAATACAAATCACAAAGTTTGTTATAAGGATGAGATTAGCCAAGTTGATGGAAAATACAAATATAGATGCAAATGATGTAAATGCATTAGAGGAAGAAGAAATACATTTTTATATGCATTTTGGACCACTATAATTGGTATAAAAATATAATTTATTATTTACAGATAATGAATTTTCCACCAAGTATGGATGAGAATAAAAAGACAACATTGAAGTTGTGATCTATCCATTTTTTTTTGATCAAAGATGAGTTGTGGAGGAGAATTCATGAAGGGATTCTACTCAAATGTGTTGATGAACAACTTACAAATGGAATTTTGCATGAACTGCATAGTGGAGTATGTGGTGGTCATTACATGGCAAAAAAAAATACACACAAGATTTTGAGAGAAAGATTCTAGTGGCTTACCATTTTCATTGATGCTCGTCAGTTTGTAAAAATATGTGACTCCTACCAAAGATTTTCATGTAAATTAAAATTCTTTGGTAATATACCTTTAACACCAGTAGAAGTACAAGCCCCTTTTAAACAATGGGGCATTGATTTTATTGGAGAGATAGAAAATAAATCTAGTGGGGGGCATTCCTGGATAATAGTGACAACTGATTAGTTTACTAAGTGGGTTGAAGCAATCCCCACCAAAAAGGAAAATAGTAAAGTAGTGATAGAATTTTTGTTGAAGCATGTTGTCACAAGATTTTGTTGTTCAGAAAGAATAGTATCAGACAATGCCATGTGTTTTAGGTCTGAAGAATATATAAATTTTTTTCATGAATAAGGTATTCAGACATCCTAATCTTTACCTTACCACCCACAAGGAAATGGTCAAGTAGAATCTACTAATAAAATTTGGCTTAAGATCATCAAAAGAGTCATGGACAATAATAAAAAGGGATGGGACTCAAAGTTGACAATGGCTATCTGGGAAGATAGACTGACTAGCAAGAAGGCAATATGATGTGCTCGTTTTGACCTAGTGTATGGAATACAAGCTAGACTGCCTCAAAATATTTTTATGGAAATCTACAAGTTTGTGTAATTGTATGATGAGGATATTGATAGTGACTTGCAATTAATAATTAATGACTTAATTGAGTTGGATGAGACTAGGAGGGAATCATTTGCAAATAATGCCAAACTCCAATTGCAAGTCAAGAACCTTAATGATAGAAGATCTAAGACCAATCACTTTGATGTTGGAGATTCTATACTAATGTGGAATGTCAGATTGGAGGATAAAGGGAAACATGGTAAATTTGATCTAATCTAATTAGGGAAATTTATCATCCATGAACGTTATGGACAAAATTCATATTTATTTATGGACTTAACATGAGACATTCAAGAATTTCTAGTTCATGAATTTTTTTTTTAAATTATACTTTTCTTGAAGTCTCTTTTCCATGAATAGTATGTTGTGTATATAGTTGTTTTTCTGTAGTTAGTTCTTTTCTATTCCTAGAGTAGTTTCAGTTTCTGTTGTGTGAGTAGATTAGTTTTATTTTGATTAGTTTGGTATGTTTTCCCTTGAGATTTAGGATTATTGCAATATCTACAGGAGGTATTCATCCCCAATTAGAGTCACTATTTGGTTTGTACAAAAAAAAATTCCAAACATTTTGAATCATGTGTTTAAAACCTTCAAGCCAGGTTCTGTGTGATTCAAAACCCTTGTTCTGGTCTTGAAACTTTGGATTCCTTGGTTTAAAACACTCAGTTGCTAGGGCAGTTTCTTATTTTGAGTTACTTTATCCTTCCACTTAAACTATTATAAACTCGTCTATCCATTTAGATATCGGACGAGGCCATATTTTATTATCCTAAAGACTTGGCACTTTAATTATTTTATTTTACCCTAAGTCTGGATACCTACAAGATTTTTATTTTAATGATCATGTGTCTTAAAAATTATTTTCAATCCAATGGATGACATAATTGCTTAATTCCAAGATGTGTTCTATCTATCCTATAAGTGATTAAGCCTGAGAAGCATGTATTTTGGTAGGCCCGAGAATTTTAAAGTCCTGTGGGTAAAGTGCATTCAACTTCCTTTTAATCCTATGGATGATGTAATGGCTTAATTCCAAAATGGATTCGATCTACCTCATACACCATTAAGTCATGATGACACGTTTATCTAGTGGGCCCGACATATATTAAAGGCTATGATAAAGTGCATGCATTTTATTTTTGATCGAACAAACAATGCAATGGCTTTACCTCAAGATACAATTGATCTATCTTTCAAGCCATTAAGCCATGGTGACATCTATCCTTATGATGATGTGGGCCCTGTTTGCATAAATTTAACTGAAGATTAAAGTGCTAACAATTTCTCATCAATCCAATGGTTGACATAATGTCTTATACAGGAGATATGCGTGATCTAACAATCAAGCCATTAAGTCATTGTGCTACGTCTCCCAATGGGTTTAGTTTGAAGTCATAAAGAAGGATTTAAAAGGAAAAAAATTGAAGTTTTATCTAACGACCAACTTAAAAAATTCATGATGAAATGATTGGGATCTAATTTATAATCCATTAAGTCTAAGTGACATCTGGCAGTCGGTGGGACCAGCACAATAGTAAAGAGAGGTTAAAAGTGATGTAGTTTGTAGTTAATCTAACAGCTGACTTAAAGACTTAAAGAAAATATGTGGTTGATCTAATGTATAAGCCATTAATTTTGGCTAACACGTGTCCTATCTATGAAGTTATACCTATAGTTAGTGAAGTATTGGGTAAAGTAAATTATTGTCAAGTTAAGAAGATCTGATGGTTTGCTTAAAGTCTTGAAGTGGAGATGCACAAGATCTAACAATCAAGCCATAAAGCTTGGATGACACATGTTCAAACTGAATAGTGGTCTTTCAGAATTACTAATAGTCACACGATAGATGAGAGGTGGTTGAAATATATGGTCCTAATTTAAAGTTGTTTTCTATGTTAAAATGGTTTCATTGAATTTTCGGGCCGCAAAAGTTCAAACATTGTTGATTTGATGACAGAATGTGTGGCCACCTCAGATGAAATTTAGTTCAAGGAATCAATATGATTGCGTATATGATTCACCACTTGAGTTTGAAAATTCCATAACTATTGAAGTGATTGGAGCAGAGCTGAGGTTACAGTATTTTCAGTTTGTGTTACCATTTTGCAGAATGGGTAAGTTTTTCTACAATTATACTCCTGAGCATTATAAGTTAAAATTAGAGTAGGGTTTTGAGTTTTGAGAAGCAAGTAGATTTTGTGTAAAATATGATACTGTTGATTAAGAAACCCTAATTCAGAAATGGCTCCTAGAAGAGATTTCACTAGAAAAATAGATTACCTAGAGAGAAATATATGTGATGATCTTTTACAATAGTTTAAGGAATCCATGAATGATTCAACTAAACTCAAATCGTTAGTGCAAGTACATTCCCATTTGAAGTTGGAGAGGGTTTGTATATTAGGGGTAGATGGGCATGAGATGCCAAGACTAGTTTAACTAATTTAGATCTATTTAAGCTAGCTTTTAGTCAAAGAAATGCTTTTGATGCAGACAGTAATATATGACAATTTGACGTGGGAAATTTAATGGTCCCTAGTGTTTTCATGGATACAAATTTATTAATAAAAAATATAGACACATATGATAGTGTTGCTATGGTTTTGAGGGACATACATAAAAATATACTAGTGAGAATCATAGCTGAAGAGTTAAGGGAGGTGTTCAAATTGAATTATCCCTTTGTCTAGATGGAGAATATTAATATTGATCACTTAGAAGAAGTATATGGAGCTCAAAGGAATTTCCTCAGGAATAGGCCTTTGAAGGAGTATTTTAACAAGATAGGAGGTTTGATTGTGGTAGGCCCTAGTACACTTGAACATTTTAAATTGGACTATTTCAATTCAAGATCCAAAATAATGTATAGTACCCTGTGTCATATTTTCGGAGAGGATGAAGAAGTAGTAATGCCTATCCACTCCATGTTTATGATGGTTCAAATTCTTCAGCCACACTTGGCTGTCATTTTTTATTTTGCTACCCATTTTGATGAGTTAATTCATGAGGGTTTAATAGCTATAAAAGAAGCCATAGTATGTAGGCCATTTGGATGGTATTCCCTATTGATGTATATGATATTATATAAGAATGTTGACTATTTTTGGGAGGAAATGAACCTAATGAGACTTAAAGATGATGAATAAATGCAAGTCTAATTATGAAGTGCATATTTTTCATGGCGCAAAAAAGAATGTAAGTTTCATCACTTTTGATAGGTGCTTTGCCTCTAGAATTAGATAATTCTTGTTCTTAGCCAATCCAAGAATTCACAAAGGCTTATTGACTCTTTTAAGACCAAAAGAATATGCTAAAACTGTTCAGGTAGTACACAACTCGGGTGACATCATTTTGTATCCTGTTTTAGCTATTTTCAGAGTTTACAGTTTCAGGGGAGTTCCAAATGTACTTCCATATTAGGTTCCCCTTAAGGTAGGTTTTGTGTAAATACTCAGGCAAATGGGTGGGCTACAAAAGAAGGAATTAAGAGGAAAAATGAAAGGCTCCATATTCCCCACTATTTCAATTGCACACCAATTCATTATCACCAAAGGGGGATGGACACATTTGCATAGCTACCTTGAACCTTATCAGATGACAACATCAGTGATAAGATGTGCTAATAATGAAGGATTCATAAGTGAGATGTTTAGGAAAAGAACCAAGTATTTAACGTTGGAGCACCAATTTAATTTTCACGAGGACATAATTATTCATGATTATTCAAAGCCTATCAATATATTTTAATTTGTATCATGTCATACTATTGCTGCTATTTTTTTGCAAAAAATTGAAGAAGGGTTTGAACACCCTATTGCTTTTTTTAGCAAATCCTTATAGGGTGCAAAACTTAAATATGACATAAATGAGAAGAAGGCTTATGCATTGGTGAAAGTTGTTAAATTTTTTAGATGGTATCTGGTAGGTGCTATAGCCATTTCTTATGTTCCTTCAACATCAGTGAAAGACATCTTCACACAACAAGAAGTGTCTAGGAAGAGATGCAGATGGATCAATAGGATCCAAGACTTTAATATTAAAATACAAATAACAAAGTTTTTTATAGGGATGACATTAGCCAAGTTGATGGAAAATACAAATATAAATGCAAATGATGTAAATGCATTAGAGGAATAAGAAAGACATTTTTATATGCATTTTGGACCACTATAATTGGTATAAAAATATAATTTATTATTTACAGAGAATGAATTTTCCACCAAGTATGGATGAGAATATAAAGAGAACATTGAAGTTGTGATCCATTCATTTTGTTTTGATTAGAGATGAGTTATGGAGGAGAATTCATGAAGGGATTCTACTAAAATGTGTTGATGAACAACTGCAGACGGAATTTTGCATGAACTGCATAGTGGAGTATGTGGTGGTCATTACATGGCAAAAAAAAACTGCACACAAGATTCTGAGAGAAAGATTATGGTGGCTTACCATTTTCATTCATGCTCATCAGTTTGTAAAATGATGTGACTCCTACCAAAGATTTTCATGTAAATTAAAATTCTCTGGTAATATACCTTTAACACCAGTAGAAGTACAAGCCCCTTTTAAACAATGGGGCATTGATTTTATTGGAGAGATAGAAAATAAATCTAGTGGGGGGCATTCCTGGATAATAGTGACAACTGACTACTTTACTAAGTGGGTTGAAGCAATCCCCACCAAAAAGGAAAATAGTAAAGTAGTGATAGAATTTTTGTTGAAGCATTTTGTCACAAGATTTGGTTGTCTAGAAAGAATAGTATCAGACAATGCCATGTGTTTTAGGTCTAAAGAATATATAAATTTTTGTGATGAATAAGGTATTCAGACATCCTAATCTTCACCTTACCACCCACAAGGAAATGGTCAAGTAGAATCTACTAATAAAATCTGGCTTAAAATCATCAAAAGAGTCATGGACAATAATCATAAAGGATGGGACTCAAAGTTGACAATGGCTATCTAGGTAGACAGACTGACTAGCAAGAAGGAAATAGGATGTGCTCCTTTTGACCTAGTGTATGGAATACAAGCTAGACTACCTCAAAATAATTTTATGGAAATGTACAAGTCTGCGTAATTGTATGATGAGGATATTTATAGTGACATGCAATTAATAATTTATGACTTAATTGAGTTGGATGAGACTAGGAGGGAATCTTTTGCAAATAATGCCAAACTCCAATTGCAAGTGAAGAACCTTAATGACAGAAGATCTAAGACCAGCGAATTTGATGTTGGAGATTGTTTACTAATGTGGAATGTTAGATTGGAGGATAAAGGGAAACATGGTAAATTTGATCTAATCTAGTTAGGGCAATTTATCATCCATGAAAGTTATGGACAACATTCATATTTATTTAAGGACTTAAAAGGAGACATTCAAGAATTTCCAATTCATGAATTTTTTTTTAAAATTATACTTTTCTTGAAGTCTATTTTCCATGAATAGTATGTTGTGTATATTGTAGTTTTTCTATAGTTAGTTATTTTTTGTTCCTAGAGTAGTTTCAGTTTTTGTTGTTTGAGTAGATTAGTTTTATTTTGATTAGTTTGGTTTGTTTTCCCTTCAGATTCAGGATTATTGCAATACCTATAGGAGGTATTCATCCCCAATTACAGTCTCTATTAGGTCTGTACAAAAAAAAATTCCAAACATTTTGAATCATGTGTTTAAAACCTTCAAGCCAGGTTCTGTGTGACTCAAAACCCTTGTTTTGGTCTTCAAATTTTGGATTCCTTGGTTTAAAACTCTAAATTGCTAGGGAAGTTTCTTATTTTGAGTTACTTTATCCTTCCACTTGAAGTATTATAAACTCATGTGTCCATTTAGATATTGGGCAAGGCCATATTTTATTATCCTATAGACTTGGCACTTTAATTATTTTATTTTACCTTAAGTCTGAATACCTGCAAGCTTTTTATTTTAATGATCATGTGTCTTAAAACTTCTTTTCAATCCAACAGATGACATAATTTCTTAATTCCAAGATGTGGTCTATCTATCCTATAATAAATTAAGCCTGAGAAGCATGTGTTTTGGTAGGCCCAAGAATTTTAAAGTCCTATGGGTAAAGTGCATTCTGCTTCCTTTTAATCCTATGGATGACCTAATGGCTTAATTTCAAAATGGAGTCGATCTACCCAGTAAGCCATTAAGTCATGATGACATGTGTTTCTAGTGGGCCCAACATATATTATAGGCTATGATAAAGTGCATGCATTTTATTTTCGATTAGACAGACGATGCAATGGCTTAACCTCAAGATACAATTGATCTATCTTTCAAGCCATTAAGCCATGGTGACATCTATCCTTATGATGATGTGGGCCCTATTTGCATAAATTTAACCAAAGATTAAAGTGCTAACAAGTTCTCATCAATCCAAAGGTCGACATAAAGTCTTATAGAGGAGATGTGCGTGATCTAACAATCAAGCCATTAAGTCATTGCGCTACGTGTCCCAGTGGGTCTGGTATGAAGTCATAAAGAAGGAATTAAAAGGAAAGAACTTGAAGTTTTATCTAATGACCAACTTAAAATATTCATGATGAAATGATTGGGATCTAATGTATAATTCATTAGGTCTGAGTGACATTTGGCAGTCGGCGGGACTAGCACAATAGTAAAGAGAGGTTAAAAGTGATGCAGTTTTCATTTAATCTGACAGCCGACTTAAAGACTTAAAGAAAATATGTGTTTGATCTAACATATAAGCCATTAATTCTGGCTAATGTGTGTCCTATCTATGAAGTTATAATGTAGTTAGTGAAGTATTGGGTAAAGTAAATTGTTGTCAAGTTAAGAAGATATGATGGTTCGCTTAAAGACTTGAAATGGAGATGCATGAGATTTAACAATCAAGCCATTAAGCTTGGATGAAACATGTCCAAATCGAATAGTGGTCTTTGGGAATTTCTAATAGTCACACAATACATGAGAGGTGGTTGAAATCTATGTTCCTAATTAAAAGTTGTTCTCTGTGTTAAAATGGTTTCATTGAATTTTTGGGCCGTGAAAGTTCAAACATTGTTGATTTGATGATAGAATGTGTGGCCACCTCAGATGAAATTTAGTGCAAGGAATCAATACGATTACATATATGATTCACCACTTGAGTTTTCAAATGCCATAACTATTGAAGTGATTGGAGCAGAGTTGAGGTTATATTATTTTCAGTCTGTGTTACCATTTTGCAGAATGGGTAAGTTTTTCTACAATTATACTCTTGAGCATTATAAGTTACAATCAGACTAGGGTTTTGAGTTCTGAGAAGCAAGAAGATTTTGTGTAAAATATGATACTATTGATTAAGAAACCATAATTTAGAAATGGCTCCTAGAAGATATTTCACTAGAAAAAAAGATTACCTAGAGAGAAATGTATGTGATGATCTTTTACAATAGTTTAAGGAATCCATGAATGACGTGGCACAACTAAACTCAAATAGTTAGTGCAAGTACATTGCCATTTGAAAGTTGGAGAGGGTTTGTATATTAGGGGTAGATGGGCATGAGATTCCAAGACTAGTTTAACTGATTTAGATCTATTTAAGTTGGCTTTTAGTCAAAGAAATTCTTTTGATGCAGACAGTAATATATGGCAATTTGATATGGGAAATTTAATAGTCCCTGGCATTTTCATGGATAAAAATTTATTAATCAAAATTATAGATACATATGATAGTGTTGCGATGGTTTTGAGGGATATAAATGGAAATATACTAGTGATAATCACAGCTGAAGAGTTAAGGGAGGTGTTCAAATTGAATTATCCCTTTGTCTAGATGGAGAATATTGTTAGGAATAAGGTGTCTCAACCTTGGATATTTTGTATTCTTATTATTTGTTTTGTAAAATGTATGTCTTGCAAATAATGTAATTAAGTGTGAGTGTACATGTCTAGTTGGCATGTTGATGTGTCACTCCACTTGATGTGTCAGCATCTTAAATTGTGTGTAATGAGATCATGGTTGGAATGGTTATGATGGATTCCTATGACACGTAAGAGCTATTTCTAGGAGATTCAATGACTGGTGAATATATGCAATGACATGTGGCAATTGATAAAGTTGAGTACTATACACTCTTCCAATTTCTCAGAGAATGGTAAAACCCTAATATGACTATCTTTGGAAGTTGCCCTAAAAAGGAAAGCGCATGATATAAGCATTTTTTAGTGTTGCAGATGGATATAGAGAAAGAGTGTATTGTTGGTATAATCTGGTGCTATTAGATTTGTCTTTGTGTGTTGATTGTCTCTTGAAAGAACTTGCATTGCAAGTGTGTTGTAATCATTGTGTTGAAGATAATACATTGTGGAGGTTTTGGAGTGTTGGGTTTTTTTACCGAAAGGTTTTCCCTAGGGTAAATCATTGTGTCATTCTCTATTTTCTATATGCATAGCATATGGTTGCAATATCTTTGTTAAAGTAGTTAACGAATCTGAAGTTGTAAGGATTTAAAAGAATTTGCACAATACTTTCCTTTAGAGATTAGTGTAGGAAGTTGTTTCCGCACCTGAGTTTCATTACAAGTATTAATATTGATCACTTAGAAGAAGTATATGGAGCTCAATGGAATTGCCTCAGGACTAGGCCTTTGAAGGAGTATTTTAACAAGATAGGAGGTTTGATTGTGGTAGGCCCTAGTACACTTGAACATTTCCAATTGGACTATTTCAATTCAAGATCCAAAATAATGTATAGTGCCCTGTGTCATATTTTTGGAGAGGATGAAGAAGTTATAATGCCTATCCACTCCATGTTTATGATGGTTCAAATTCTTCAGCCACACTTGGCTGTCATTTTTTATTTTGCTACCTATTTTGATGAGTTAATTCATAAGAGTTTAATAGCTATAAAAGAAGCCACGATATGTAGGCCATTTGGATGGTATTACCTATTGATGCATATGATATTATATAAGAATTTTTATTATTTTTGGGAGGAAATAGACTTAATGAGACTTAAAGATGATGAATAAATGCAAGTCTAATTATGAAGTGCTGATTTTTCATGGGGCAAAAAGAATGTAAGTTTCATCACTTTTGATAGGTGCTTTGCCTCTAGAATTAGATCATTCTTGGTCTTAGACAATCCAAGAATTTACAAGGGCTTATTGACTCTTTTAAGACCAAAAGAGTATGCTAAAACTATTCTGGTAGTACACAACTCGGGTGACATCATTTTGTATCATGTTTCAGCTATTTTTAGAATTTACGATTTTAGGGGAGTTCCAAATGTACTTCCATATCAGGTTCCCCTTAAGGTAGGTTTTGTGTAAATACTCGAGCAAATGGGTGGGCTGCAAAAGAAGGAATTAAGAGGAAAAATGAAAGGCTCCATATTCCCCACTATTTCAATTGCACACCAATTCATTATCACAAAAGGGGGATGGACACATTTGCATAGCTACCTTGAACCTTATTAGATGGAAACATCAGCGATAAGATGTTCTGATAATGAAGGATTCATAAGTGAGATGTTTAGGAAAAGAACAAAGTATTTAACATTGGATCACCAATTTAATTTTCCCGAGGACATAATCAGAAATGAGTACAACTTGCAAGAACAAGAGATAAAAAAAGGAAAAATGGTTAGTGTGCAAGAAAATTTTGGATTTTGTTCATCACTTTGATAAGGGATATGATCCTTTAAAATAATTCATGCCTTGGGCCAAGAAGATTAAATATTTAATGATAATGTGTTTAGGATATTATGCAAGCCTTGAATCAAAAGAAAAAAAATGTCAAAGAAGGACATCGAGAGAAGTTTAAAGAAATTTTGAATAGGGATATTCCTGCTAGAGGTATTCCACTAGGAAAGTATGTCTTGCAACAAAAAAAAGGGTATAGTATGGTATTTCCAAGGATAGAGGAAGCTTCTACTTCAAAAGGAAAGAGACCCCTGGAAAATTATTTTAAAAACTTCCTTTTTATCATAGTAGACCGAGTATGGTTTTTAAATTATCATTTGTGTAGGTTGACCATCATCTCTATAGATCGTTGCCTGTGCCTATGGTTGGTTTTCTATGTTCGTTGAGGATTGTGTTGTCAGGCATACTATTTTCTAGGTTTTCTATTAATCATCATTTGTTCTCTCTAACAATCGTATGTGCCTGTTGACTTTCATTTGTGCCTATTGACTGCCATTTGTACATACTTTCATCTAAACTTTGTGAAAGTCATCTGTGCTCTCTCATAGTCATCTATGCTTTTTGACTATTTTCTACGTGTATTGACTGTCATATGCTCAGGTTGTCATCTACGACATGGAACTGTCATTTGTTCTCTCTAACAAAATATTTACATATTCTAATAAGATTTTGTGTTACTAATTCATCTTGATTTTTGTAGCACCTCAAATTTGCGTGATGTTGATAGAAGACATTGACAACCATAAAACTACTTACCTTTTGTCTTATAGGTTGCCTAGGAGATACAAACAAATATTATGTTTTCCTTAATTATTTATTAGGCATCTTAAAAAAGTTTCACTTGTAGTGTTTTATGAAGTGATAGGGGAGTATCCTCTTGTGTTTTATGAGACAATCAAAAACTTACACTCATTTGATATTTCACTTAGAAAGTAACCTTGGAAACGAACAATTTTTTTGATGTATTTTGGAGAAAAAAAATTGGATAGGATAGTATGCTCTTTTCTCCTTGTGGGAAAACAATAAATCCAGAATCCTTTTGTTGTTGATCTGTGCTTTCTAAATTAATCCTTTAGTTGGGCCGGTCGCTTGAGGTAAAAATATTCTAGGAGTGAGCCATGTGAGAACGAGGTGCAAGCCACACCACTACAACTCACATTAATCCAATTTTATTCTTAGGGCCAAAGCATTAGAATCCAAATACCATTTGAGCTTATAATTGGCTCTCTCCTAACACATAGTAGGGCTTTATGGTATTGATCAAATTTACGTGATAACTTATTCTTAGGTTATTTGTGGGATTATACACCTAAATCATGCTTCCATGGATACAAAGGATGTATGTGAACAGAGACCCTCACTAAGAAACTTAGAATAGAAGCTACCTGATTCACCCCCAAAAGTGTCATAATCCAACTGTAAGGAGGATAGTAACCTCCCCAAGACACTTGCCATATCGTGCCTTCCTGATCATTTGGAGTCGGCTAATAAGAAATTGTTAACCCATTGTGTTGATGACATTAATTTGTCATTAGTATACAAACAACACTTTTGGTAATCCTACATCGAAAGACAGGAAAGAGGAAATTGAAGATTAGATTAGGAGATCACCAAAAATGACTAAGTACAGAGAGAACTAATGGCACAAGTTAGTTTGTAAACCAATAATGAGAAAGCAGAGAGATAAAGTGGAACTTGACAAAGGAACCTAAAATGCAAGTTACAGTGCATACCAAAAAGATAGATACAGTGCAACCGACAGATAGAACTGAAAGTTAGTTGTAGCCTGCAAAAAGTGGATCTGACTTCCACATCAGATAAAGTAAGTGTATTCTATTTATAGTATATTTAATTTGTTTAAATCGATTTATTTAGGGACAAGAAACATTAATGTGAGTGTTTAGTCAGTCTAACTGATTTAAAACACATAGACTAGGAGATCTAGGTGTAAGTTGTAAACCTGATCTTAGAGTTAACATTATTTTTATCACGACTCGATGAAGTCAATCCATCTATAAATAGATAATGTAATCATTAATTAGAATATTTGTGTGAGAAAGAAAAAGAAAGAGGAGAAAAAAAAAGCACATCTATGGATTTAATTGAGAGTTTCAAGAACCAGAACATAAAAAGAAGAATTTGGTTAGCAGAACCAAGAATAGAGGAAATTGATAATCATAGTTAAGGTGATATTTTTTTATGTGAACTATATAGGATCTGTATCAACAATAGCAGATTGCATTTACCAGGTCAATTTTTAATTTTCTATCATTCTAACAAGTGGAGCAAAGTGTAAAAAATCCTTTCAAGGAAGGGGGATTTAACAGTCCAATATCAAATCTCTTAATCGAGTGCATACTTTAACAATGTTTCTAAATCTCTTAATAGAGTAGAATTTATCAGGTCTCTATTGATACTCCTAATAGGGTAGATCATTAGAAGTGATCAAATTGTAAGCCTTAATCGGCCCCTTCCAATCTGTAGATAGTGAAGTTTTGTGGGAGCCATCCCCACCACAGTTTTTACTTCCTAACAAGATTTTTCTGCAATATCATATCTTGTTTTATTTGTCAATTATGTTCATGAATGTTTCTATGAATGATTCTCATGTTTATTTATGTTATGAATTGATATAAATCACAACAAGATAGTTTAGATCAGATTGAATAAACATGCAGCTGATTACAAAGGTTATTTAATTAAAGGATACAAAAAGTTTTAGAGGTACTGATTCACCCCTCCCCTCTAAGTACATACTTCCCATTAATCCCAACAATTGGTATCAAAGCTAACTCTCTTCTTGGAAATATTAGAGGCTTAAGAGAAAAGATCATACAATGGAGAAATAAAAACTTGATAAAAATATTGGGAACAAAAAGCTTGAAAGTCAGATGTTCTATGAATAGTATAAAGAAGCTAGAATCAACATGAGATAGTTTCTTGATGAAAGAAAGAATATGGCATCTTGTAGTAATAAGATAGATTAACATGAGGAAGAGATTCCATATTTCTTTGAGTCTTCAGGATCAACAACAAGTAAAGCATCAGATACATCAGAAGAAAGCATCACAAGCTGAACTGAAATCAATCTACATCTGGCTGGACAAGTTAAATCTCTGCAAATCGGTCAAGAGACACATATGGTAAGGATGATTGATGTAATAAACAATGCTAGATAGGCTGAAAAAGAAAGAACACTATCTATTGATGATAGAAGAAAGATCAAAGAAAAGCTACAAGAAAATGAGACTAGAATACAGAGACTTACAGAGCATCACCATGAGATAACAAATTAGATTATTCTTATGCATCAAGAGGTAAACATAATAAATGTTCAACTCATTGAAAGAATAGAAGCTATTGATGAACTGAGGGATGACAATGAAAAGTTAAAGCATGAATTAAAGATACAACAACAACATAATGAAATTATCAAAAAGTCTGAAGAAAGCAATAAAAGAATGGATGATTTTCTTGAGGGACAACCAGGAGTCAATAACAACAATGGTCTAGGCTTTACCAAAAATGGAGAATCATCAAATCAATCCAATCCAAAGAATGTCTCTAAAAATCCAAGACCAAGAAAGCTTACATGCAATCACTGGGGAAATAAATGCCATACATCAAATGTATGCAGAGGAGAAATGAAAGGTATTCCTAAATCTGCATCTTCATTCATAGGATTCTGTTGTAAATGTAACAAAAAGGGTCATAGAGCATATGAATGTAAGTCTATGATGAAACAACCAAAAAGGGAAACCTGCATGGACAAATACTGTCCTGCATGCAAAATGAATGGGCACACAACTCTTGAATGCTAGAAAAAGAAAAGACAATGATGGAAGCCTAAAGGTCAAGATACTCCCTATCAACCGAAGAATGTCGGTAATCAATATGTTTGGGACTACAATAATTGGACAAATTATAAAATATGTGGAAGATATGGTCACATTGCTGCAAATTGTATGAGACTATGGAGTAGAAAGTCTAGAGGCTGGACTAACCCCAGAATGGCATGCTTACACTATCATAAAGTTGGTCATCTCAAGAAATATTATAGAGACCAAATGACAAAGACAAGCACATATCCCAATAGAAATGCCATTGATGATACCCAGAGGGCTAGACACAAAATGTGGAGAAAAGATTCAAGCAATGATGAAGCTGGAATGAGTAATGCAAATGGTGACACCCCATACAATGGATCTAGTGACATCACCAACACCAGCTAAGAAGAACAAGTAAGTATGGAACTACATTACCGCCAAGATATTATTTACATCAGTTCCATAATATGTTGAAATAATTCCAAATTAACATAAGAAAGATGCATCATGGTTGTACTTATTGGAATCTGTGAGAACTATGCTTTCAGGCATATATACTAAAACCCATCGGTATACACTCAAAGTTAATATTGCCTACATTTATCAAGAAGTGTCAGTTAAAAGAAAAATTTACTAGTATAGACCGTTCCTTGTCAGTAAACAAGAACATGAACAAGCTATCAGTGTTACCGAAACCTATTTTTAAAAGCAAAGAGAATATTGACTATTGTGAAACATTGTAAGAGTCACCAATGGAAGTAAACTCTTTACCGACAAACTTAGTCTTTATACACCGATGAGTTGGTGAGAATTTATGATACACATTTTAGGGAAACAACTCTAAATAGGGCATCAGAATGACTCATTTGTCACGACACCCAAAGCAGAGTGATCAAAGGCAATTTTTTAGCAGAAAAAAACCAAGCTACAGAGAAATCATGAATTGACCTCTAGCACTCTAAAGCAGTTCATAGATCTTTTCAAGAACAAATAGTAATTTCTTTGAGACGGAAAACTCCATTTTAACACATTACGCAGAAGCCCTAATTAATTGAAAATGGCATCAACTTCACAAACTGTGAAATAAAAGAATGCAAAGAAAGATGAGTTCAAACTCATAAAGAACATGACATGTGAGCAACCTAATTATAAGTTCCATCTGGAGTTTGCCTCACAACCCGATGATGTTGGTCCATTTTCACACATTCCAGCTAGGGTTTTGCTGGTTGAAGACGTCCAATCCTTCATACATTGCAAGATTGTAGAGATTGGAATGTTAGAGGTAGAAGAAGCTTACAAGAAGCTTTGTAATGATGATGGAACACTTAAGGAAGAGCATAAACACATTGAGGTGAAAGGGCTCACCAATGCCCTAATGTTTTTGAAGGTCTTCAAAATTGATTGGATTTGGTTAGGACTGAGCAGAATGCATAACAAAAAGTTATGGTTGGATGAACCAAAGGCAATAACCTGAGATATCATCCATACAGTCACTGGTTACCTAGTAACTGATAAAGTAAACGCACTAAAGTATCCACCAAAGGTAGAGACCAAAAAGATGACAAGAGCCAAATGGGATGGCCATGGATTGAAAGTAACAACAATAATTGATGATGAGATTAAGTTTGGTGCATGTGTCTTGGGCTACAAATTCTTCTAGGAAAGCAAATTAAACAGCATAGCATCAGGTGCCATGGACACAACCTATAAAATTGTGCAGAAGGGTACATAGTTGGACTTATCCGAGCTACTCCTGAATAAGTTGGAGGACAACCTAAAGATAATTAGGGATACAAAGTCAAACACTTGTAAGTTTGGCTCACTAATCATGTGTATTTTCTTTTATTTTCAAGAAAAGTTCCCATCAGCAAGAGATTTGAAATGGGACATCACCAAACCAGTCACCATGCAGATCAGTGAGCACATAGCTACACTGGGAGATAACTTTGAAACATTCATGGATGAATACTTCAATGTATTCGAAGACCAAATGCAAAAGAGGGTAAGAATCCCCAAGCAACTCATTGAGAAATATAAGGATGAGATATGATTCATGGTTGATATAGATAATACTTACATCAAACCTATTGTAGCAAGGACAACATGGTTGCAACCATTGGAGTATGAGATCAACATTGATCTTGCAATAAAATAAATTGATGCCTTAATCAATGAACCAATGGACAAGAAGCAACCAAGGTTTGGCACATATGAAGAGGCCAAGTCAAGAATTAAATCAGGGCTAGTTGTCAAGAAGATAGTAAAAAAGAAGCATAAAATGGTGAAGAATCTCAAGAAGATTATGTCAGTAACTGAGGAAGAAGCTGAGCAAGATGAAGAAATTGAAAAAGAGGAGGAAATCGAAGAATAGTTGTCTGTCGATAAAGATGAAGATAAGAATGACTCAGAGGAAATAGAGTTAGATTCTCCACTTCCTCCACCATCTAAGAAACCAAGGACTATAGCTACTTCAAGGACTAGAAGCCAAACATCCAAAGAATCTACTCCCTCACCTCTTAAGAAAGGAAAGGTCAAGACTTACAAGACGAAAGCTCCCACACTGAAAAGAGGAAAAAACAAGAAGGGTAGAAAATTCATCAGAACCTAAGAGGACATAGAAGACACCGAGCAAGATGAAGCCTTAGAGGCTAAAAAGGTTGAGGTAAAATAACTTAACACTATTGATGAAATTTGTGTTTATATTGCAAACTCTAGATCCATTATAGATCCATACATTAGAAAATGGCAGAAAAAAAATCAAGAAGATCAGAATAAAATTGAGGAAGCCATGATAGCTAAAATGTATAACTTCAAATATGTACCAAGGAAATTTGAAGGAAGTTATGTACCATGTGAACTCTTGGACAGGTTATCCTCATGTTGGACATTTTCTTTGAAAAATGAGAAATAATTTAGAGAGAGAGTACTTGTTTCTCTAATGCCACCTGAATCTAAAAAGGTAGAGATAGATGACATGATGGAGAAACACAAGAAGGAATTCTCACCAAATCTAAGGGCATATAAATTTCTTGAAGGCAAGTTGATTGAACTTGAACATGACAACCACAAGAAATGGTGCAAGATCATGAACAAACCAATTGAGGAAGACAACTCCGACAAAGACCTTCAACAACAAGATGTTGATAAGGGAACTCAAGATGATACATCCATTGAGTTAGATAAAGAAGAGGATGATACAATAGGGAATAAGACTGCAGATGTCGTAGATGATACATGGGATGATACCACAAATGACAACATTGTGGATACCAATATCATTGACATTACCGATGACCTAGCAGATGAAATGAATAAGGATGAAGATGTCACTGTTGCAAAAGACACAACCAATGAACAAGACACAACAATTGATAGTGCACAGGTGAACATTACAGGAAAACTACCAATCTTGATACAAGCTATCAATATCATGCAAGAAACAAGCAAATCACCTAAGAAGGAAACTCCAAAGGATGCAGGAGAAGAAGCCAATAAAGACAATAATGGTGGTTAGAAAAATATTGGAGATACTCAAGATGTAACTGACACTAACAATGTTACTGAAGGAGATAAGGAAAAAGATACAGAGACTCAAGACAAGAATGAAAACACCAAGGTAGATGATGTAAAGGACACCAATGAAGGAGACAAACCAAAAGATGGTACTCCTGAGAAAATAGACAAGGATGTTACCGATGATGTTAAGGTGAATGTGGAGACTTCTACAGACACCTGACAAGTTGAAACCGATGCCAAGTAGAAGAAAGAAGTACAACAAGTCACATCATCAAGCACAAAAGAAAAGGCTGAGAAATTGGCAATGGTGCTACATTGTACTGAGTCACAGAAGAAGAAGAAGAAGAAGAAGAAGAAGAAGAAGAAGAAGAAGAAGAAGAAGAAGTTAGAGGTTATACTAGATGAAATCATTGAAATACCAAAGTGTGACCCCTCTACACTTGACATGGATGCATTAGAAGAATATGGAAAGATATGCCAGAGGAAGGCATTGCAAGAGAAGCTAAAGAAACAACATAGGGAATCCATGCTACTGGAGACAACATGGGACATTCTATATCAAATTGTACATGATATTGATATTGATCAAAGAAATATTATACTTGATCAACTAGCTATCCTCATTGACACAATCACAACTTAGAACGTTGATGCTAAGAAGGCAATTGAGGAGAGAGCAGAAATGAAGTACCAACAAAAACTCATAGAGAACATCAGCCAAGAAGTGGCAGAGAATAAGAAAAATCTATCAGAATTCATATCTAAATTAGACCCCATCATATCTGAAGCTATAACCTTAATTCAAAAGCTGAGCACAATGAAAAGTTCATTAAGGAGAATAGTGACAATATAGCAAAGCTAGATTCAGATCTAGCAAATAGTGCAAGTTGCTTAACCACAAATGGAGATAATGCCTGCATTATGAGAAGATAATTGAGGTGAAAAGGTTAAGTCAGGATCTATGGGAGGTAGAAACACATTTTAGAGAAGAATTAACCAAGCTAGAAGATCAAATTCTGCCAAATCTTACACTTCTACAATAGCATATCAGTTCTGCAAGGCAACTGATAGGAAATCCTGAGATGTCTGTAACAGAGAACATCTATGATATGAATTAAAAGATAAAACTTGAATATATGGATCTAGAGAACCTCAAAGAGAAATGGGAGAAAATGGTGGAAGACATGAAGTCTTCTCATTCCCACATTTTTTATAAGCTCTAAGGTAAATAACCTTTGCCCTTAATATCAAATAAAGGGGTAAATGATATAAGTACAAAATAAGAAGGAAAATGTTATGTACATTAACTCAGATGGGAAAAAGGTAGATATTTATATGCATATTCATAAAGGGAAAATGATATGTAGAAAGAAAAAATATCATATGTACAAATATACCGACATATACATAGGGGGAGTCATTAAATGACTAAGGATTATATATGTTGTATATACTTAACATTTTGTTACTATTTTGCACATATCAGTTGTTTATACTAATGTCAAAGGGGGAGATTGATGTCATTAATTTGTCATTAGTATACAAACAACACTTTTGGTAAGCCTACACCGAAAGATAGGAAAGAGAAAATTGAATATCAGATTAGGAGATCACCAAAAATGACTAAGTACAGAGAAAACTAATGACACAAGTTAGTGTGTAAACCAAAAATCACAAAGTAGAGAGATAAAGTGGAACCCAAAATACAAGTTATAGTGTAGATTGATAAGATAGATGCATTGCAACTGACAGTAAAAATTGAAGGACAGTCAAGCATGAATGACAGATAGAACCAAAAGTCAGTTGTAGCCTGCAAAAAGTGGATCTGACTTCCACGTAAGATAAAGAAAGTGTATTCTATTTATATGATATTTAATTGTTTTAAATTCATTTTTTTAGGGAAAAGAAACATTAATGTAAGTGTTTTAATCAGTCTAACTGATTTAAAACACATAGACTAGGAGATCTAGGTGTAAGTTGAAAACCTGATCTTAGAGTTAACATTATTTTTATCACAACTCGATGAAGTCAATCCATATATAAATAGATGATGTAATCATTCATTAGAATGTGTGTGTGAGAAAGAAAAATAAAGAGGAGAATAGAACGAGCACATGTACGGATTGAATTGAGAGTTTCAAGAACTAGAAAAGAAAAAGAAGAATTTGGTTAGCAGAATCAAGAATATAGGAAACCGATAATCAGAGGTATTATTCAATCACAGTTAAGGTGATAATATTTTTATGTGAACTACATAGGATCTGTATCGGAAATATTAGATTGCATTTACTAGGTCAATTTGTAATTTTCTATCATTCTAACAAGCGGAGCAAAGTGTAAAATATGATTTCAAGGAAGGTGGATTTAATAGTCCAAAATAAAATCTCTTAACTGAGTGCACAGTTTAACAGTGTTGCTAAAGCTCTTAACAAAGTAGAATTTAACAGGTCTCCACTCATATTCCTAACAAGGTAGATCATCAGAACTGATAAAATTGTAAGCCTTAACCAGCCCCTTCCAATCTGTAGATAGTGAAGTTTTGTTGGTGCCATCACCACCATAGTTTTTACTTCCTAACAAGAGTTTTCTATGATATAAAATCTTGTGTTATGTGTCAATTATGTTCACGAATATTTCTATGAATGATTCTCATGTTTATTAATGTTATGAATTGATACAAGTCACAACAAGATAGTTTAGATCAGATTCACTGAACATGCCATTGATTAAACAATTTAATTGATTAAAGGATACAAAAATTTTTAGAGGTACTGATTCACCCCTCCCTTCTCAGTACATACTTCCCATTAATCCCAACATGCATAGTTGGTAGTGGTCGTAATCTAATTAGCTCTTGAAATGTGCCTAAGTTTGGGAGTGAGTAACTTTGTGCTTTTCTGATTCCTTAGGGTAGGAACTATGTTTTATTGTTTGCATTAAAATTTTACCAAGAATGTACATACCTTAAATAAGTAACTTCTTATCAGCTTCATTATCACTACTGCTTGTTTCCTGCAAGGTTACTTTGTCCCTTTTTGGATTGTTCTTAAAAATATGACTATTTTTTTTTTGGTTTGTGATAGGGTGGCTCCATATCTTTAGTCATCTTGAATCTACCTTAGGTCCCTTTCTAGACCTACTAGGTTTTTATTTTACAACCCTAACCTAGGATGAAACACTAAGTTTCTTTCTCCTAATCCCAAGGGCCTCTCTACGAAAGGTGGATCAACACTTCTCTTAACCTACTAGGGTAAATTCCAAAAAACATAATAAACTCTTACCCATCACTTTGGAGGATTTGAAACACTTTAATTTCATCATAGTAACTCCCCTTATTAAGTTCTAGGTTTACTCTTTGTTCATTTCTTCATTGAGTTCAAAATTTCTTCATCCAAGGGCTAGTAATTCCTTGTAGCCCTAACCAAGCTCCTAAACCCTAATAAACCCCAAAGTGATTACTATTTTAGATACCATTTTTGATGACCTTAAATATATATAGAGTTAGGGGTTTCCAAATAGTTTGTACAGTACCTAAATGAAGACTATGATAGTGTCCTTAAAAATAAGGCCAATAAGGCTAATTGTCTCAAATTCCAAGAAAATGTGATGAGATGGATTCATCGAGAAACACCACGAGTTATAGGGTCTTACCAACTCCCAAAAACCACTCTCCAATAATTATTTCCCTTTTTCAATCCAACCCTACATCCAAAAATTGACTGTTACTTACTTGGCTCCTAGTCGGGCACTGGTAGTCTCGTCTAGGGAAAGCTTTTAAAATTAACAATACATCTCTCCAAAAACTATAAAAAGAAATTAGAATGTACATAGGTTCTACTCCACATATTCTATGGACCATTAATATCTCATTGTGGGAACTCATCATGAAACCATTTCTATACAGTGAACCTTCTCATTGGCACTGCACAAACCAAGAAAGATTCCTTTGTTTTCAGCACTCAAAACATAAATAAATACTACAATAAGTAATTAAATAGAAATGAAACAATCACATGAAAATAAATATCACAACCAAATAAGGATTTCAATCCATTTATAAATATTTCCAATTGAAAATTTTGGACTCTGTAAATATAGGGAATTGCTACTGCTATCTTTCTTGAAAATCCAGCCAAAATTGTGTTACTCCAATTGCACATTGAAGTTATCATTAGTTATGAAGCTGACATAATGAATAGTCAGTGATAGAATCAACACAAGATAGTAATTATATATCACTGAAGTGTAGATTTAGCTGAGAAGAATGATCATGTTCAAAGTTAACTAAGTACAGTGATACCCGAGTAATCAAACTATATCGAGTGCAGACAACACCTAGCTACAAAGCATAATCAAGCACTAGTATAATTGAGATATACAGTATACACCAAGGACAAAGGAACAACATTAACCAAATGGAACAAAGTCCACATAAAAGTTTTTTATGGAACATTTTTCAAAGTAACAAATTTTGAGCTGACCCAGATAATGGTTTACATGATCGAGGAGGACATTAATTATGGATTTACAACATTAATTGTTTATATCTCCTATGTTTATTTGATCAATGTAAATTTTGTAACCATTGATCTTAGGGTAAGGATTAAGATTATGAGCCCTAATTAGGTCATATCATTTCATATAAAAATGTATAGATGTCAAATTTTGTAATGTATGTTGATCAAGAAATGATCAAGTAGCCACCATACTATAATCACTAGAGATCAAACAAGTGATTCAAGGACAAAGACTATATTTTATAAATTAGGTTATATAACTAAGGGAAGGCTACTGAGAAGAACAAAGCAGAAGGTATTATCATTCACATTGAGGTGAAATATTTTGTATGAACTTAATAGATCTATATCAACAATTTTGATATTGTATATGTTTCAGATCAACTTTTTATTACTCTCTAACAATTGTAATAGACACCTAAATCTCTTAATAGAGTAGACTTAATGGTCTTATTGTAAATCTCTTAACTGAGTGCACACATAGATTTTGTTTCTAAATCCTCACATGGGGTAGATCTAGTCGATCTTTTTTCTTATGCCTAACAGGGTAAGATTATCATAAGTGAAGATTTTGTAAAGCTTTAAAAGGCTACCTTTATTACTGCAGTAGTGAAGTTTTGTGGGTCTCATCCCCACCGCAGTTTTTAACTTCTAACAATGGTTTAATGCAATAGAAAAATACTAGTGCCAAGAGTACTTAATTGTTTGTATGTGTTATGTTTATTTTACATGCAATTACATTTCAACATTGATACTGTACGTTTGGAATAATCAATCTACTCAGTCAGTTTATATAGAATAGTGAATACAAGGAATTGACTAAAAGTTTTTAAGGGTACTGATCCACCCCTCCCCTCTCAGGACACACCCCTTTTATTATCTTAAAATTGGGCCAATAATTGGTATCAGAGCTTGTTCTCTTATTTTGAAGGTTTAATAGTTGAAAGAGAAAATATCTTACAATGGAGAGGTATACACTTTACAAAACTATTGAGAATAAAAGTCACAGCTGTAGATCTATGTCAAACAATATAAGGAAGCTAAATAGAAACTCAGGGAGATGCTAATTAAAAGGAATCACATGGAACTTTGCTGTCATGAGATTGATTATCATGAAGAAGAGATTAATGACCCATTTGATACATTTGAATCAGAATCTGGTAGCACATCTGATGCAATTGAAGGAATCATATCAAAGCTAACTGAGAGGAATCAAAAACTTATTGAACAAGTGAAGGAACTATAGATTGGACAAGATACACAAATGGTTAGAATGGCTGAAGTCTTGAATGATGCAAATAAATCTAAAAAAGATAGAAACATGGTTGTTGATGACATAAGATAGATGGTAGAAAAGTTACAAGAGAAAGAAACTAAGATATCTAGACTCTCTGAACATTACTTTGAGATCACCAATCAAGTGGCTTCTATGAATCATGAGGCAAACCGAGTGAATACTGAACTTGAAAAAAGAAAAGATGACATCGATGTATTGAAGGAATAAAATGAGAAACTGAGAAATGAAGAAAAGATTTTTCAACAACATAATGAAGTGATTAAGAGATGTGAGGAAAGCACTAAGAGAATGGATGAATTTTTGAATATCAAAGAAGATTGAATAAAAATACTGAATTAGGGTATACCGAGCAAGGAGAATCATGAAATCAAGCTGAACAAAGGAATGTCTCCTCAAATCCTAAGCCAAAGAATCCCTATTTCCATCATTGTGGAAAACCAGGCCACACATCAAATATTTTTAGAAGAAAAACAAAAGGCATTCCTAGAAAGCCTCCTAAATTCAATGGTATTTTCTATAACTATAATAAGAATGGACATCAGGCACATGAGTGTAGGTCCAAGTTGAAAAAACCCTAGAAGAAATCATACATGAATAAATACTATCAAAATTACAAGATGAATGGTCATACAACTCAAGCATGTAGAAAGAACACATAGCAGATCTGGAAGCCTAAAGGACAAGAAATAGTAAAAAATTGAGAAGACAATGCAATGCTTATGCATGGGATTACAAAACTTGGAGCAATTGTGAATCATGTGGAAAATATAGACATATAGTAGAAAATTGTATGAGACTATGGAAAATCAAATCTACGAATTGGTCAAACTCTAGAATGACATTTTCTCACTGTTAGAAAGTCAGTCACTTAAGCAAAGATTGTGCAAACCGAATAGACACTTATGGGAATGGAAATAGAATTGATGAAATTGTGAGGATCAGGAATCAAATATGGAGAAGAGCATCAAATGATAATGCATTACCAAGCACAATTCCTAGTGACACCTCATCCAGTGGGTTAGGTGGCTCCACCAACAATATAGCTAGGTATGGAACTAAGTTTTGCAATGCTAATATTTTACATAAGTTCCTATATTTATTGCACTTATGCCAAATCAACATTAATAAATATGCACTATGGCATTACATATTTCATTACTATGATCTAGTCTAGTCGATTATATTTCACATAACCCCTAAATACATAGAATCATGACATATTCATCACAAAAGATAAAAGCTAAAATGGAAAAGGAAAATAAGGTTATTTTGGTGAAGAAATCCACCTGCACGGAGCCAAACTAAAAGATCCATCCTTAAGTTGAAGCACAACAAGATAATCAAGGTGCATTTTTCATTTATCCCACGTAGGTTTTGGCTAGTGCAAGACATACATGCATACATACACTGCGAGATTGGAGAAATCAAATATTTTGAACTCATGTCTACTTATCAATCAATGTGCACAGATAGAAGGATGATAGAAGACCATAAACACTTAGAGATCAAAGGGTTAACTCATGCCCTACATTTCCCAAAGGTCTTTCTAAATGAATGGATCCACATTGTACTTAGAAGAGTACATAATGAAAAGGTATGGTTGGATGAGCATAAATAGATAATCGAAGACATTATCCTTGTTTTCATGGGTTATCCAATCTCAAATAAAACCAAAGCACTCAGGAACCTATCAAAAATTGAGTTGGAAAAGATTACATTAGCTGAGTGGGATGGTAGAGGTTTTAGGTTAACTATATTGAATTGAGATTTAGAGCATATGAAATTGGGCACAAGATATTCCAATCTAGCAGATTAAACAATGTACATTGTGGAGATGTTGTCTTAGCCTACAAGATTGTGAAGAAGGGACTGGAACTGGGTCTTTTGGAGCTACTGATGAAGCAGTTAGAAGAAAAAATGAGAATCATTCAGTTAGCAAAGACAAATACATGTAAGCTTGGTTCATTACTGTTATGCATATTCTTCTACATGCAAAATTTCTTCCCATCAATCGGTAAAGTTAAGTGGAAGATAGATAGACCGGATATTGTACAAATAGATGAAATGATCACTAGTCTACGACATAAATTTGAGCGAGTAATGAATGAATACTTTTCAAAAATTAAGGTTAGAATGGAAAAGAGATCCTGGATTCCACTACAACTAGTTGACAAGTACCAAGACAATATTTTTTTTGTAGTTCGCACCGACACAATATCAATCAAAGCGGAAAATCTAAGGACTTCTTGGCTACCTCCAATGGATTATGAATTGAATATTGATGTTGCTAGAAAGGCTATTGGAAAATTGTTAAATAATCCTATTGACAAATCTAGCATGAGATTTGGCACTTACGATGAGGAAAAGACCCATATACAAATTCATTTACAAGTGCAACAATTGGGTCAAAAAGAGACCAAAATAGTAAAAACATTGAAAAGGAAACTTGATATTAAAGATGAGAACTTAAACAAATCAGAAGATGACACTGAGGAGCAGACCTCGGTCGGTCAACAAGATACCAAATCTAAACATGATGAAGCCAGCAAATTAGATGACACACCAGTCAAGACACCAAAGGCCAAAAAGAGAAAAGTGATAAAGACCGAGTCTTCACCAAAAACTAGATCATAAACAGTGGAAGTAGATTCACCACATTTGAATAAAGGTGTAGCTAAAATAACCAATCCATCACCAAAGTTCACTTACCAATCAAAGGAAATGAAGAATACAGGTCCAAGACCAAAGAGGAAGTATTTGAGGAACAAAGACATAAATGATCATTTTGATGATAATAAAGATGAATTCAAGGTTGTACAGAATAAGCTAGCACAATCTATTGATTAGATTGCAGAAGTAAGCAAGGCAGCAAGATGAAGAGGACATCCTAAGTTACAAGCATTTGTTGATTTGACTACTAAGAACCAGAACAAAATTGAAGAAGCAATAATAGGTATGATAAAATTTAAACAAGTTCATGTTGACTTTTCTACTTCTATACCGACTTAATTATATGATAGGATATCTGCAAGATGGACATATGCACTACAAATCTGTGAGACCTACACTAGACTGTTATAGTTTACTATTTTGTTTCATGCTTCCAGCAGTTTATGCTTTGAAATACTTTGACTATCAGCGATACTTTTCATACTTTTGAGGATCGGTGGAATCTTGTGTTATATATTCAGCACCTGATTTTGTAATTAGGGTACTTATGAGATGATTATGTTCTGATTTAGTTGCAGCTTATGTTCATGTTTTATATGGATCTAAATGTATAAATGTAATATGATGGAAATGGTTTAGGAAACCGATGCTAGGATATTTCAGTTCTAAATGCAATGTGGTTTTTATGCTTACATATATTATTGACATTATGTTATGTTTCATATCACGTTGTGTTGGATCTACTGATGTGTGCATTGAGTGTACAGGAAGAGTTGACCATGGAACTAAATCGGGGACCCAGTACTGGAACCTATGTATAAACCTGTGCTTACCAAGGGCCTGTCTATATAAAAAGACATGGACCTCATTGTTACGTGTTTATTTTGTGAACGTGGTTTGCATGTATGTTATTAAATTAGTAAATGTTCATGTTATCAAGTCATGTCTAATGTTTTAATTTAATGTGCCAAATTTGGCAAGTGTTGTAATTTATTATGGACATGGCTAGTAATTGGAAACCAAGATAAGTCAAGGGTTAACTAAGGTCATCTTTGAGTAGTACCCATGCTTACCCCAGGGTTAGAAGTTTCTAGAGTTTCTTTGACTTAGAATTTCGTAGGTTAACTTCAGGGTAAGTTTTAGAGGGTCTTTTGGACTCCTAGAGGGTAACCGGGGTCAGTTTTAGTCACCCAACTTGGTACCCTATGGGTTAGGGGTCATTTTATATCATTAATGAGCCTCTAAACTCATTTATTACCCCCTTAAAGTGTCATTTTCATCTTTGAGCGAATTTGGAAGAGGAGTGTGACTTTGGTTAACCTCACTCTCTCTTCTACCCACGTTTCATTTGACCTTACCTTTGGAGGGTTAGGAAGTGGTTGTGTTAAGGATTAATTAGAGTTACTTCAACCTTGGGTTTAACCTTGCTCATGTTGGAGGTTTGACTATTTAGAGGAGTTTTTAGGATGAGTTGAGTGTTCACCCTCTCTACCCTTAGAGACAGAATCCAGTTTGAAGGAGCCTTTGGAGAAGGAAGCTTAGGAAGGATAGCTCAACACCATTCCTCTTTACACCATAGATTGGATCAAGGTTGGATTTATTTTAAAGTTTTTGTTTATGTTATGTGTGTTCTTGAGCTCAAGGACTCCATTAATGGAGTTTTATGGTTTTCTTGGAGTTTTTATTTTGTTGGAAAATTTTCTTTTTGTTTCTCAATGTGTTTACTATGTGTTGATTTTTGAATGGGTCTTCAAGGTACACTCACCCTTGGGAGGGCAGAGTAGCCTTGGAGGGGTAGTGGAAATGATACCTATTAAGTGTAGAGTCTCCCTTATGTGGAGGGATAAACTTGGGGTAACACAATACCCATGAAGCCAAGATGGGCCTAAGGGCATTTAGGAGGTATAAGGAGGTTATTCAGGATAGCATCTTGTAAAGATGATCCTTGGCAAGTGCATGTGACGCTTGCGTAAATTATTTTTGATCTTGGCTTTCTCCTTTAGTGAGGTCTACCACTACCCCTGTGATCAATCCTATGTTGGGAAGTTTTTCT
The DNA here is from genome assembly GCA_018584345.1 of Thuja plicata. Taxonomy (NCBI): domain Eukaryota; kingdom Viridiplantae; phylum Streptophyta; class Pinopsida; order Cupressales; family Cupressaceae; genus Thuja; species Thuja plicata. Next base: position 878,806 of record MU223775.1, on the reverse strand, counting down.
TGTTTTCTTGAGTCTCTCTTCCTTCATATTTGTTGCAATGTTCTGTTTGTAACCCGTTCCAGTTTGGGTCCCCAAGCTCGGGGGTGGCCTTGTAAAGGCCTAGGTTGGGAGGTGAAACTCCATGGTCAACCTCATTCTACCTTACTTTCAGGTACCTGTTAGATTTCAAAGATGCAGGATACCCTTTGATGGAAGACGAGAACCACTATAAAATTATAGCTTGTAACATATTACTTGGGCATTTCATGATTTCATAGTTGTACTGGAATCCTTTGGATGTTTGTAATCTTTAAATTTAATTGAAATATTTTATCCCATTATGTAAATATTGATCCTTTGAAAAAAAATATAAATATGTTGGATAAATATGCTTGTGAAATGTGATTGTTCCTTGTAGAGAAATCTTTCAGATTTGAAATTATTTTCTAAACATATGTCTTTGTGTAAAACATATATATATGTAATTTAATTCTAGTTTTAAATATTGCACAATTTTAGGATCTTAGGAGTGAATATATTTTTCTTTACTTGGTAGATTTAACGATTTTTTCCCAAAAAAAAAATGCATGAATCTAGTTTTTTTCCTCCACCAATGTCTGCAGAATAAAATATGGATTCCATGGGCATATTTAGTCTTAAAAAAAATAATCTCCATATACCCCCTGTTTTGAGGTATACAAAGATTTTTTTTTAAATTATTTACACTAGTCATTAATTATGGTTATATTTTATTCTTTTTTTATTATTATTTGTATTTTAACTTATAGTTATGTTCATTCCTTTAATACAAATGCATTAATAAATTTATTTAAAAAAAAAAAAAAAAAGGAATGAAAGCGCGTGGGGCGCTGTGCGTCATTTTTTTGTTTCTTTAAAATAAAAATTTATTAAGTGGGTGGGGAGGGCCGAAGCCCTTTCCCAGCCCTTTGCATAGGAGGGGTCGTGCGGGCGCCGCCCCACTCCACTGCTTACCACAGTGGGTGGCGGCGTCGGCCGTAGCCGGCTGCCCACCACCGTGGTGGCAGTGGCATGGTGAGCGCCGCTCCACCGGCTCCCCACCCACTGCCCACCGGAAACCCCCGCATATCGACCGTCCACCTTCTACCCTTTCACCGCCCTCTACGTTTTCCTCCGTTGCCGCATCCTCCTTTCCTCCGCCGCCTCCACCCTTCGCTAGGGTTTAGCATTTTTTTTATTTTTTATGTTTAGGAATTTTATTATAAGGATTTGTAGGGTAAGGTAATTGTTTCATTTAGATTGTTTTAAAAGGTTTGGATTTATATATATGAAATCATATATGTAATTGTATTTTTTTTGTGTTAGGATTTAAATTAATTTGAGTTTAGAAATTTAGTAAAAGGTTTATTATTATTTTTTTAATTATATTTGTTTTATATGATGTTATATTTAAATGTTAGAGTAGAGTTTTCTTTGTATATATTGGATTTATTAAATTAGAAGTTAGATTTATTTTTTTTAGATTCTATATAAGAGTTTATTTATATGTTGTCTTAATTCTTTAACAGATTAGATTTAATTTAATAAATTCTTATATGGGAGGTATTTTATAAGATGAATATTTAAGGTTGATTTTAGTATAGTCTTCGAACTATTAATATAAGGTGCTTTTAGGGGATTTTAACTCGATCGTTTATATTAAAGTTTTAATGCTTATAAGTATAGGTAATAAGCTTATTTTTGTTTTAAACTCTTGATTTAATCATTCTTTGTTAGTTATCCAGCCTCTTATGTCACTCTTGACTGTTTTCGAGCACGGTTGACTTTTGGTCAACAATGGTCAAACTTTGTCTGTTGGTCCCGACTTTGGAACCCAATACTCCTTATGGTCTCTGGACCCTAGGGTTTCTATTTTGAGCCTTTTTGGAGATAGTTGACTTTTGGGTCAACATGGGTTGACTTTTTGGGCAACTACCTCATTTTGCGCACCTTTGACTTTCTTAGCACTTAGTAGACCCTTGTGACCCTCCCTCGCATATTTCTAGGCATGGTTGACTTTTGGTCAACTCTAGTTGACTTTTAGTCAAGCTGTCTCGATTTGCATGCGCGAGTCTTCCATAGGGTCTCATGAACCCTAGCTTGTACCTTCCCCTTGTTTCAGAGTATAGTTGACTTTTGGTCAACTATCTCGATTCGCATGCAATTCCAGCTTGGGACTTAGACATCGCTTAGGATAGCTGTGAAAGCTATTCCTCCCCTTGTGACCTATCCTGGTTATCATTTACCCTTGCACCATTTTGTGTGCACTTGTTACTCTTGTGTAGTTTTTTAGTGTCCCATTTTCTTGCGTTATTTAAAATTTTTGTTCGTGTGTTTTTGCCCAACTTTTGGGCATGACAAAATCAAGAAACATATGAGAGAAACAACTCTCACACTTATTATTCCAGATTGCACAGTTGATGAAATATAGGATATCATGAAAAATTATGCAAAGTAATTTCCTAAGAAGGAAACAACTTTGAATATTTTTCAAGGAAATATGATGGAAGTGGATATTGAGAGTACCAAAATATGGAACACATTGCTAAATCCATCCCAGGATAACCAGGATAATGAGGTTGTAACTAATGTTTCATCTACTAGACCGAACATAGATCCAATACAAGCTGATGATGTAGTAGTTGGTGGTGTTTTAGATGATATTCCCAAAATCTTAACTAACTTAGGTCACCTATCACAATCATTGATGTAACCAAAGGTGATCCAGATGATAAGGCCAAGGAAGATGAATCCATCAGAGCAACCAATAATATTGATGAATATGATACATCACAGGTCGCCCAAGCTACTACACCAAATAAGTTACCTATTTTGGTCCAAGAAATTGAGATGGATATTGAAACAAAACAGAAGCCACCCCAGCAAGAAAAAGACACAAATGAAGATAAGGGGGAAGAACATGATCAAGACACTAAGCAGAGTGGTGGGACAACACAATGTGATACACAAAAAAAAAATCACTGATGCTACATAAGAGAAAGATGAAGGTAAGAATGAGAATCCTAGAAAAATAGCAGATACATGTATTAGTGACACAAGGTCAGTTACCATGGCACCTACACAAGTTGTCACAATGGGTACCAAGAAATCAAAGTTAGAAACCAATAAAAAGGCTCATGTTATTCTTTTTAATGTATTTTGATCAATAAATGATCAAGTAGCCACCATACTATAGGCATCAGATATCAGACAAGGGATTCAAGGATAGAGACTATATTGCAGAAATTAGTTTACAAAACTAAGGCAAGGCTACAGAGAAAAAAAAATTAGAAGGTATTATCATTCACATTGAGGTGATATGTTTTGTATAAAATTAATGGATCTGTATCAATAATTTTGAGATTGTATATGTTTCAGATCAACTTTCTGTTACTCTCAAACAATTGTAATAGAAACCTAAATCTCTTAAGAGAGTAAATTTAATAGTCTTATTGTAAATGTCTTAACTGAGTGCACACATAGATTGATTTTCTAAATCCTCACACGGGCTAGATCTAGACAATCTTTTTATTACTCCTAATAGGGTAAGATCATTAGAAGTGATAATTTTGTAAAGATTTGACAGGGTACCTTTATTACTACAGTAGTGAAGTTTTGTGGGTGTCGTCCCCACCTCATTTTTTAGCTTCTAACAAGGGTTTTTTGCGATACCCAAAGACTAGTGTCAAGAGTACTTAATTTTTTGTATGTGTTATGTTTATTTTACTTGCATTTACATTTCAATATTGATACTATATGTTTGGAATAAGCAATCTAATCAGTCAGTTTATATAGAACAGTGAATACAAGAAAGTGACTAAAAGTTTTTAAGGGTACTGATTCACCCCTCCCCTCTCAATACACACCCTTTCTATTATCTTAATATTGGACCAAAAAATTGGTCCAACCAACCTAGGATGACCATAACTACCCTTAGAGAAAATTACAATTTTTTTCCAAAGTTGTTCAGCACCATTTGGATGTTGCAAAATTTCTCATGCAACTTTTACAACTTTTAGAATTTTTGACCATTTATTTCTCCCACCCCATGAATGGGTTCTATAAAGACAAACCATTTCCTAGACCTAAAAACACACTAGATACTCCAACTAATCATTCTAGGTGTCAATTTCACATTTTGTCCCCTTTTTTGCATTTAAGACATCACAAGAGTCTCTTGGACCAAAATGCACATGAAAAAGCTCAAAACTATTAAAACCACATCACACCAATGTTAGAAATAACTAAGAGGGGGGGGGGGTAAATCAATGGCCTCAAAAATATTCCAATAAATCAACTCAAAAACTTAGTACCACAATATTAAGCCTCTAGTTATCTTGAGTCCTACAAGATGTATGCCTTCAAATATACTTATCAAATAACTACTGCTCAAAGTTCTCTTTTAAACCTTATTCTTAATCTTTACCCAATAGCAGTATTTCATTTACTAAAAATAGTAAATTTCTTAGTGTATACCGATCAGTCCACATTAGTTATGTGTAATGAAAAATACTTAAGTAATGACTCATAAACACAATGACACATGGATTTTTAATGTGGAAAATCTGTTAAGGTAAAAACCACTTGGGATTGGTAACCCAAAATTTCTACTCTTTTGAAGTGAGCTTGGTGAAGAGCCAACCTTGTTAAAGGTTACAAACACACTGTTAGGAGTCACCTTGTTAGAGGATTTAAAAGGTTAGTTTGTCACTTGATATCGAGCATCTCTATGCTACCTTCTATGACCAAACCCAATGTAGTTTTCAAATGGTATCTAACATCTCATGGTCTCTTCATGATAAAACTTTTTTATACTCCTTGGGATGTATCTCAATATAGAAAGGATCTTTAAATCCTACTCAATTAAGAGAATTTCTGAATCAATGGTTAAACTGAAAGAGTAAATGATCTATTCACACATAAAACTTAGACTTACAGATTTTCAGTTCTATTGTAAGCTCATTAAACCATTTTGATCAATATATTTTTTCAATACCTTTGCTCCACTTCTTTCTGCTCAGTGATGTTGTGCTTCTCTATTTCTCTATGTGTGCAAAAATATTTAGCTCCTTCCTTAGCTTGATTGATCATGACAGTATGAAGTTGTTCTTCATTAGTTTATCTTTAACATCCTTATTTTTCATTCACTCCCCTTAATTCATAATGAATTAAGTTGTTTCTTTATAGGCATGATATCATAGTTTCTCACTTCTTGATTTTATTGTTCTTGGCATGATCCACAATCTTAGCCAATCTTGATTTAAAGCATAAATCCTATTTTATCTCATAGAAATTGTCTTGCCAACTAGATAAAACAAATTTAAATCTTTTACTTATATCTAGCTTTAACTTGTCGATTAAAACAATGTTAATAACTATTTAAGTTTATCTTTAGCTCTACCAGCTAAGTATTTTGTCATTTATGATCTCTAGTTAGGTTGTTTAACTCTTTGATAGCTCCAGTCAATATTTTAGTTCCCCTTGGGATTCTCCATCGGTGTTGTCTATCTATTGGGGTTGTCTGTCCTTCAGGATTTTCTATCTGTCAGATAACACTATAATTCTAGCCGTCAGTAATGCTTGTGATTCTGCTCATTGGTTTCTTTTCTCAAGCATCACTGTGAATTTTCTCTCATTTTTCTTTTTCCTTCAGTTTCCACTATCCATTGGTGTTTTGAAGTCACCTAGTGAATGCTTATATTTTATGGATTACTAAAAGCATAATCTTTATGTCTTTGATTCTCTAAAGTCTTTGACACTTTGAATATAACTGATCAAATTATATCAAGTTGAAATCAATGAAAATACAATCCATTAAGTGATTTAATGTGGTGCATTATCTTTTTTCATTTTGGTGATCAACTTACCATCTTCAAACATTAATCTGTTATATGTCATGAATTTCCCTCTTTGGCATTGACGGAAACACACTACATTATCACACTATATTATTACTAATACAATATGAAATATAACAATTGAAGTTCAACAATCTTTCCTATTATAACTATTACAAATGTTTGGCTCTCGGTAAGCTCATATAGCATAGATTTGTTTCTTGCAGAGTGGGTTCTTCATTCTTCAATGTCTTTACTCGATAGATGTATCAACTTCTGATCTCTATTTCTGATATGTGTTCTTCCTTGACTATTCCTCTCCTTGAATATCTCTTTTTCTTTTAACAACAATTTCTCCCTTAGTATGTATTCTCTCTGTCATGTTACTTCTCTCCCTTAGATGGATATTTCATATGTAATTAATCTCTCCCTATGGATATTTATTAACTCTTCATGGATAATGATATAATATATTCTTGATAATGAGATCATCTCTCCTTTATGATAATGAGAATTTCTCTCCCTTTGACAACAATAGAAAACAATTCTTCCATATCATCTTCCATCCTTTTTATAATATACTCCTTGAATTTCCCTATCCATCTGCAATACATTGTCTCTGGTGTTTGGTGCTGATTTGTACCTTGTTGTTCATAAATGTATCTGTTGTTGTCCATCTCGGGTGCCTGCATCAACATGAATGATCCTCTAATTTGTGTATAGGTTGATGCAGCCTTCTAGTCAACTTACTAACCAATAGACAAGGGTTGTACCCCTAGTCTCTATCTCAGGTACTCAAATGTATCTTTTGGTAATGTCTTTGTAAAGATGTTAGCTAATTGTTCCTTTGATTGCACATATTCCAGTATCACCTCTTTTTCTTGCACTTTTTCTCTTAAATAGTTATACTTGATTGCAATATTCTTAGTCTTAGCATGCATGACTGGATTCTTAGAAATGTTAATTGTAGTGGTAATATCACAATAGATAATCACTGGTTCAAGAATATTCATATTCATACATTCTAGAAACTATTTGATCCATGCAATATTGGAGCAATTTGTAGCAGTAACCACATATTCTACTTCTGCAGTAGACTGAGATATGCATCCTTGCTTCATGTTAATCCATGTGACAAATCTGTCACCCATGAAGAATGCTCCTCTAGTTGTGCTCTTTTTGTCATCAATGTTATAGGCCCAATCAACATCTATATAGACTTGTAGCTAAAATTTTCCTTCTCTTTTAGACCATAAGCCATAGTCCTCAGATTTCTTTAGATATCTCATAATTCTCTTGACAGTAGTCATATGTGATTCTTTGGGATTAGTAGAGAATCTGGCAACTATTCCAACTGCATGTGCAATATTTGGTCTAGTATCTGTTGGAATGAATTTAGAATAACTTAGCGGGGGGTGAATCAGTTATCCTTAGGTCTAGATGTACCAATTGAAACTTTATAGAACTTTAAATAACTCATATTTTCTCGGTAACAATAGTATATGTAAACATCATAAATATACAGTTTATTGTTCAAATGTAATCAACTTGTAGAAACTTAACAATAAAACACAGCATAAAAATTCACACAAGTTGACACCAATATTTAAAGTGAAAACCCAAATTGGGAAAAACCACCAGTAACATGCTACCAGGTCTTCACTCTTCTAAAGTGAGCTCTACTTGGAGCCAACCTTGTTAAAGGTTACAAAACACATTGCAAAATGTGACCTAGTTATATGATTTAATCACCATGTTAGGAGTGGCCTTGTTATAAGTCTTAAAACATTCTACCTGAATGTCACCTTGCTCAAAGGATTTATACAATGACTATTAGGTCAACCTGGTTAAAGGATTTTGACTAATACAATGGTTAGAAAGTAATCAATAGGTTTGATCTGATACATATAAGTTACTTTAAAAATCTAAATCCAATTCAGTTTTAATACTAATTCACTGAGTGGCCTCCATTCTCATTTCAATCTTCAAATTTGCATGGAAATCTGTCAAGCAATCACTTTCACAACTCTCTGCTTCTCTGCTCAGCCTTTTCTGCTCGATCATGCCAATTAGTTAATTAACCACACAATCCTCTTATATATAGTTCAGATTCATCTTCCTACTTGAATAGCCCCTTGAGGTTATCATATACCTCTTCATCTAGGTAAAATAAATCTTTACCACTTAATCAAGATCGTAGATCTTAGGTTAGATCAGATCAAATGGATCTTTCCATCATTCACATTGAATTTACTCTTCCAAAGAAATCACTAATTAAATCTTGGACCCGTGCATTAATTACAGTTACTCATGCATTAAATAGTTTGGATCAATCATGCTTTTTCTTAATTAACTTTACATATCCCAATAAACTCAATTATGTCAGCCAGAGATCTCAAATCTCAACAATTACCAAAATACTGTTGCCTAGCCAACATTGTGTTCTTCCACTCGGTCATCACTATTTTCCTCGATAATTTACTGGCGCTTAGTTGACACTTAGAAATTATGCTCAACATACACTGGTGCTCAGTCAATACAAACTTCATTCGGCATATATTGTTCCCACTAAACTAACATCATAACTTAGTGTTATAGATAAACAACACATTACTTTGTCAATGCGCCAACTGATCAAGTACCCTTGTAATTTACCATAACTCAACCATTTAACTCAGTCTTCTTGTTATCCTTGCCTTCAAATCTTCTTCAACAATCAATAGATATGGTACTCAAATAGATAGAAATAGTCTCACTAGTTAAGGTTTGACATCAATGACAAAACAAAAATTGTTTACATTGTAGATTTCCAACAATCTCCCTCTTTGGCATTGATGGCAACACTAAACGTTAAAACAATAATTTTACAAATATAGTTACCATACAATCCAATAATTTTTCTATGTTCCTTGATATGAAAAAATCTTCATTAATGTCTTTAGCTTCATTCTAATTCTCATCTTGTAAAACATTTCTCCCTCTGTGTCTGTAATCACACTGAAATCTTTTTCTATTTATCTGTAGACTCCCTATTTCAGTAAATTCTCCCTTTTTCCTCTAAGTATAGTATGCTCTCCCTCTTTGACAACAATGCCAAAGACATTGACGTCTTCATCATGTAGATTCTTCTATTCTAACTCAGTATCATCTTATTCTTGTCATCTTTCTTATGACTAATTTGCTTTTCTGTCATTGTCTTTCTTTCACAACTTTAGGTGACATCCTAAAGTGTGACTGCATGTGCATCAATGTGTCAAATATTCTGAATATAAAATTTGATGCAACAGTTCCATTTTGAACTAATTAGCCTTAGTTAGGGGAATCACCCCTAGTTTACCTTGCAGATACTCATGAGCATCCTTGGGTAGTGCTTTTGTATATATGTCTGCTAACTGTTCCTTAATATGTACATATTCCAATCTCACTTCCTTATTCTGAACTAGCTCTCTCAAGTAATGATACTTGATAGCTATATGCTTTGTCTTAGAGTGCATCACATGATTCTTAGAAATATTAATGGCACTTGTGTTATCACAATATATGACAGCTAGTTCTGTGATCTCCTCTTTCATACCTTTTAGTAGCATCTTCAACCACACAGTATTAGAGCAGTTAACTACTACTGCCACATATTTGGCTTTAGCTGTAGATTGTGAGGTGTAATTTTGTTTCTTACTTATCCATGAAACCAATCTCTTTCCCAAAATAAATATGCCACCTCTTGTTCTTTACCTATCATCTAGATTTCCAGCCCAATCAGAGCCATTGTAAACTCTAAGCTCAAACTTATCATTCTTTTTTTAATACAGACCATATTCATCTGTTCCTTTAAAATATCTCAAAATTATTTTTACTACCATCATATGAATTTCCTTGGGATTGGCAGAGAATCTTGCAACAATTCCAACAGCCAGAGCAATATCAGGTCTATTGTGCACAACATACTTCATCTTTCCAATCATTGACCTGTAAAGGGTTTGATTCACTTCTTTTGTATCATCATTTTTTGTTAACTTCTGTCTAGTTTCCATGGGTGTAGTCACTAGTTTTTATTCTTCCATTCCAAAAAAATTTAGTATCTCCTTGACATATTTTGATTGAGTAATGTAGATACCATTCTTCATTTATATATTTATAAGCCAAAAAATAATTTGTTTTCACTGAACATAGACATATCAAATTCATTTTCCATCTCTTTTGCAAATGTTTAGCATAACACATCTTGTCAACCAAATATAATGTCATCAACAAAAATTTTAGCTAATAAAGTACCTTTATTTTGTTTTGTCTTCAAATACAGATTGTTTTTTTCATTGGTTCTTGAAAATCTGATCTTTATCAAATAATTGTGCAATCTCTCATACTATTCTCTTGGTGCTTTCTTCAGTTCATATAGTGCCTTGTGCCATCTGCAAACTATGTTTCTCTTGCTTGGGTCAACAAATCCACCAGCTTGTTCAATGTACACTTCTTCTTCTAATATCCCATTCAGAAATGCTTACTTTACATCCATCTGATAAACTTTGAAACCTTTGTAGACTGCATATGAAAGTAAGGATCTGACTCCTTCCAACCTTGCAACTGGGGTGAATGTTTCTCCATAATAAATTCCTTCCTCTTGTGCATAACCCTTGCATACTAGTCTAGCTTTATTCCCTATTACTTCTCCATGTTCATTCAACTTATTTTTGAATACCCACTTAGTACCAATTACATTTTTGTCATTCGACCTAGGTACAAGTGTCCAAGTCTTATTCTTTTCAATATGTTCATTCTCTTCATTCATGGCTTGTATCTAGTCTTCATTTTCTAAAGCATCTTTTACTGTTTTAGGCTCAAAATCACATAACAAGCATGTACATGTTGGCATGTTGACAATCTGAGTGTATATGACTTATTTTGTGTTGTCATTATGGCAACAAAGTCATATAAAGTTTTGTCAAGTAAACTTGAAAGACAAAAATGGCTAAGTATGGAAGACAGAGTAGAACAAAGATATGCAGCTGATCAGAGCACTAGCGCACATGCGTCAGAACAAATCAGGATTTATGTGTTCATACATAAGCTCTATGATATGTCCTTATTCTTACCCTATACATGCATGGTACAAAATGGTAGTATGGAAAAGTTACAGACAAGATCAAGTGCACTAACAGTTCAGAAAATAGAGTATGGAGCCGACCACAATTTTTGGATTAGAATATACTCTTTTGTTTTGTAAAGGCTATGCGCCTATTGTAATAAGATAATAATTATGTATTAAACATTATTGTAAACATGCTTAATCCAATTTGTTTGGAAGCGTTGTGAATGTTGTTTTTTGGTTGACTAAGGTCTTGTTTTTGGTTGCATCTATTCAGGCATGAAGATATATATATGACATATAAAGTTATATTATCAAGCGTCAAAGAAATATGAGGAGGAGAGATAGACAAGAACAATATAGAGATATTAGAATGAGATAGAGCTCTTTAAGAGAATAATATCTTCAGTGCATAAATGGAATTGATTAGACAATTGTGTCACATACAATAGTTCTCTTTTGTATATAGTTTACATCTATTATCAAGGAGGTTGTAGTCTTAATATTATTGATAAGTGAGCTCTTGGATAGTGATTCCTCACCTCTAATAAGGTTCTTGTAAAGAATCCTAACAGGGTCAGGCCTTTGACTAGGTCTTTGTACTTGCATTGTAAATACTGCTTCTAATAGGGCAAAGGAACTTTAGCAGGTTCATTATACTAGTACAATCATTTGTGGGTACTAATTCCCACCGAGGTTTCCTCTAATCAAGGTTTCCCCTTAAACATATTTGGTGTTATGTATTGTTGTATTATGCTTCATGTATTATCTATTTAATTGAGTTTTAAAATTGCTGAAATAGACTAATTAGTTAAACATTGATTCACCCCCCCCCCCCTCAGTGTTTCCANTTAGTTAAACATTGATTCCCCCCCCCCCCCCTCAGTGTTTCCAACAATTGGTATCAGAGCTCTAGTCCTCTAAAATAAATTTTAACCACTTGAGGAGATCATGGATTCAATAGAAGTGAAACATCTGAAAAAGAATCTTGACGAAGCCCTTTAAGATCTTGAAAAATCTAAAAAAGAAAATGAGGAACTTAAACTAAAAGTTGATGGCTCACAAATGCTTATCAAGAAATTAAGTAAATATCTAAAAGATTTCTCCATAAATGATTTCGGAAAAATGGTCAGGAAGCTGAATGAAGAGAACATGTCTTTGAAAAATAAGATTGAATATCTAAGTGAACAACTTACAGAAAACCTAACAATTATTGAAGAGAAGACCAGAGAAAATAAATAGTTATATGAAGAACTTATGCAAGCTAATATGAAAATAATGGAGTTGGAAAACATCAAGAATAAGATTGAATCTGAATTAACAGAAGCAAAAGACAAGATTGATAAAGTACACACAAGTTTTGATCTAATTCAATCAAAACTTTATGCAGTTAAAAGGTGATACTACTGGTGTTGGATATAGTGTAGCTCAAATTGAAATCAATTCAATGCAAGAAAGATAGTTAGCACAAGAGACATCTACTAAAGAAAAGAAAACTGAGAATCTTGAAGAGGCTAAAATAGAACCACGTAAAGATGAACTCAAGCAAGTTAATAAAATTTGTTATGCTTGTAACAAGCATGGAAACTTGGAAAGAGATTGTAAAGAGATAAGACCTTTCAATGGTTATTGTTACTCCTTTAATAAGTTTGGTCACAGGGCTATACATTGCAGAACAAGTCAAAGAAATAAGTCACTATAGAACCAAAGAAATATGACTCAATACAATCAGAGAAATCGACCTCAAAGAAACCTTGAGAACATTACATGTTAGATATGTAATTAAAATGGACACATAGCCAAGTAGTGCAGCATGATGAATAATAACATCAAACCTCCTATCATTTGTCACTCATGTGGAAAATCTGGACACATCTCAAGGTTTTTCAAGTCAAGAGCACAAAGACAAGAGAATCCTAATAAGTCACTATTTGAAGAATTAGTAGAAGTTAAGTTTGTACAAGACAAAGTGGATTCAGATAAAATTTGGGTTGATGTAAAGAAGGATAATGAAGAGAACAAGGAAGTAGATGCATCCATAGTGAACACACCTTCTACTTCTAGTTAGATGACCCTCATGGTCATAGGGGGAACTATTCTAGCTCTGAACCTCTACATGGCTGGTATACTCACCTTCGAGTATGCACCTATGGATTCATGTATGTGATCACAAACTAAGGTAGTATGCATGCTCACATTACCTTTACTTCGTTAAGAAAAAAGTTTGAAACTCTTAGTGAAAACGTGTACGGTAACAAGCATTGAATGTAGAAAACTTTACATAAATTGGTAAAGTAATCGATTATATTCAATGTTTTCATTTGAGATCATAAATTCGTAGAGCACATGAGCACTGAGCATAAAATAATTGAAATTAATTGATTTGGTTTGTTTGAGAATGGATTGAAGATTGAAACAGAACCCTAGCAGTCGCGTCATTTCAGAATTGTTGTGAAACCCTATTTAATCAAGCAACAAGTAAGTATGGAAACCCCTATTGTATTTGACATAAAGGAAAAGATTCATGTTCAAGAAGAATCCATTCAAGTCCATATTAGATGATGTTGAAGGAACATTATCTAAGAATCTGCTAGGAGTTGTACATGTAGAAGACATTTGTGCATATATATATTGCAAGAAGGAAATAGTTGGAGATAATAACATTGTTACTCTTATGGATTCAATGATGAAACCAGAATATTCATTCAAAGATGAATAAGTGCATCTCACTGAAAACCCTATCTTTGATTATTCTAATGCGTACAAGTTCTATGGGATAGAATGGGTTAAAATCCTATTGAGAAGGATACATGATGACCTATATTGGATTGGTGAAGTTCTTGTCTACATTAATGCAGACATAATTCATGATATGACTATACTTCCTAAGACTGGACTAGTTCTTCCCACTGGTAAGGATGTTAAGAAGTAGGTTGAACAATTTTTCTTATCCAAAAGTGATAGGCATGGAATGACTATTGATTCCATTGAGGTAGATGACATCAAATTGGTCACTATGATTCTAGGTTATAAGTTCCAGCACACAAGTAGACTTAATAGTGTATTTGCAGCTACTGTCCTAGCAGAAATAAAGATGGTAAAGGATAATACTCAGTATAATCTATGTGAGATATTGCATGCACAGCTGATTGAAAACATTAGAACTATCAAACATGACAAGAGAAAGTTATTTAGATTTGTCTCTTTGATCATCTGTCTATACTTTCACATTGTTGGTAAAGTTGTTAATCTTTACCTAGAAAGGTGTAAACCTACCATGTCACAAATTTCACTAAAGGCTACATTAGAGAGTAGTGTTAAGGACTCTATGGATATGGAGATAAAAACATTCAGGATCAAAATGTAGAAGAGGTTCAGATTATCAGAGAAGATAGTTGAAAAATACAAAGACACCATATGCTTCATGGTGGAAACTGACTGCACATGCATGGAGGTAGTTGAACCAAGAAAAAAATGGATTCACCCACTTGGTTATGAAGTGGAAGAACATGTGTTGGAAGGATATGCACAAGTCCTTCTATCTGCGTTGAAGGATCCTAATGAACCTAGATGGGGTACTTATAGAGAAAAGACAAATCAAGTTGATTCTATCTTATACAATGCTGACAACAAAAGAAAGGCATCAAGAATTACATCTAACATCCTAAGAGTTCATGGTGTCACTGAAGAAGACCTAAATAAGGCTAGGGAAGCTAAGATTGAAAAATAACTTGAGAAAACTTCTCCAGAGGTAAAAATAGAAAAAAATTGATGATATTCCCAAGAAGAAGAAGAACAAATTTGATGAAGGTACATTTGCACCATCAACTACTATTGATCTAGAATCCTCTCCACCTTTAGTACCAAGAAAGATGACTAAAAGGAAGAATCAAGTTCCCACAAGTCATCCATCCTCAAGGACTACAAGAAGAAAAGTAAAGAACACTCAAGCACCTCCTAAGGTAGGATTCAGACCTAGTCTAACAGTCCTTAATAATAGAATTGTTAATGAAGGTAGACTAGAATCTATCAAGAATGTCTATGACAAGTACCAAGAGATAGATAAATCATAAATTCACTCTATGATTATCTATCACATGGTCAAGTTTAAGAGGTTAGTATTGGAACTCAAAATAGTCATACTAGACAAAGTATGGAACATACTTGATGTATTGAAAAGGCAAGCAATTGAAGAGGATATGAGGATAAGAGAAGAAACATTAGACAGTCTTCTCCCTATTTTCTCACATGATGAGAAAGCTATACTTTTGGATTTGGTAAAACCTCATCTCAAAACCAAAACAAGAATACTTCATATTATGAATAAAGAGTATGAACTATTTGGTGAAGAGACTCAGAAGGCATTTGAGTGAGTATTTATAGATAGAAATATATATCCATCAACGACACGTTCAGCAAAGACAACTTTAGTCCCAACCAAATAAGATAAGGAACCAATGATTCAAAATGCGCCTATGAAAGGTCCACATGATTCTACACCTAAAGTTTCATCACCTTCTAATATAGCCAAAGATTCAGAAGAAACTATTGTGATTGATGATGTTAGGATATCCATGACCTCTTCTAACAATGACATGGACAAAGTTGAAAAGGAATTTGTCAGCATTTAAGAGACAAAGAAGGTATGCACTAATAACACATCCTTACAACAAGATTAACTTCCCTCTAAAGATGAAATAGACTTGAATAATGTGGAAGACAATCAGTCTAATGAACCACCTGTTATGGAGATCCCAATAAAAAGTGAATGTATGGATACTAGTTTGAATACAATATTCACTCCATCCATTCAACCATCAACTTTATTGTTGCAAGTTTAACTCCTGACTCAGCAAACCTAGATGCATGGGGAGAAGAAGACTTGATCAAGATCAGTGTCTTAGGTATGGAGAAATACAAAGAGAAACAAGTTATGAAAAACCCTCTCTTTTTGGAGCTAGTGAACATTCTAAATGACCTAGTGTCGATAGATAAGAAAGTTGCTAAAGTTTAGTCTATTGATAATGTAGATAGCATATTAACAAGCTTCAAGGCACACTTCACAAGTTTAGTAGACTCAGCTACTAAAACTACAGAGGAAGAGTATAAAAAGGAAAGATTGAATGAATTGGAAAAGAATTTCTCTTTAGATCTAAATTCATTAAAGATTGGTCAAACAATACTGAAAGATTTGGCATAAAAAGGCAGGAATGTAATAGAAAATTGCATGGACAGAGGCAAACTCACCTCTGAGCACATAAAGAAGATTGAGGAGGCAGGTATCTTGGTTGATAACATAAAACAATCAGTTGAAACATCATCCCAAGACATCAACATCTACAACAATATCTATCAAGGTTAGATAGACAAGATAGAAAAAGCTAAAATGGAGATGAGTAAGATAAGGATCGGGTAGAATCAACTAAGAAATGCATTTGCACCCTCCATAGTAGTTTTGAATGAGAACATAAAATAGATTGATGCAACCATTTCCACCTATGATCAAGGACCATGCATGGATCTGACAAAGATGGAGAAACTTACATATTCCTTATGCTCCCATTTTCAGACAGTTGATGCACTTAAGGTATTCTAGCTGCAAGAGATCAAGAATCTATAGATTGCTTATCTAGATGTGTACATGGAGTAAGTATCTAAGAGACTTACAATTTTTACACCTTTTCCATTAATGTCAAAGGGGGAGAATTGTATGGATATAAGGAGTATGTTATATATCCAAATTTGTAAATATTTTGTTGTTAAATCAAATTTTAAAACAACTTGGCCACATTCCTTTGTTGTCATTAATGACAAAGGGGGAGATTGTTGGCAAGTTGACAATCTGACTGTATATGACTTATTTTGTGTTGTCATTATGGCAACAAAGTCATATGAATTTTTTGTCAAGTAAACTTGAAAGATAAAAATGGATAAGTATGGAAGGCAGAGAAGAACATAGATATGCAGTTGCTTAGAGCACCATCACCCGTGCATTAGAATGAATCAGGATATGTGCATTCATAAATAAGCTCTATGATATGTCATTATGCTTACCCTATACACGCATGGTATGGAATGACAATATGGAAAAGTTACAGAAAAGATCAAGTGCACTAACAGTTCAGTAAATAGAGTATGGAGTCGACCACAATTTTTGTATTAGCGTATAATCTTTTATTTTGTAAAGGATATGCACCTATTCTAATAAGTTAGTAATTATGTATTAAACATTGTTGTAAACACACTTAAGACAATTTTTTTTGAATCATTTTGAATTTTATATTTGGGCCGACTAAGGTCTTGTATTTGGTCACGTCTATTCATGCATGAACATATATATATGACATGTAAAGTTGTATTAGAAAGCATCGAAGAAATATGCAGAGGAGAGATACAGAAGAACACTATAGAGATATTAGAATGAGATAGAGCTCTTTAAGAGAATAAGAGATTTAGTGCATAAATGGAACTGATCAAATAAGTGTGTCACATACAATAGTTCACTTTTGGATATAGTGTATATCTATTATCAAGGAGGTTGTATCCTTCATCTTATTGAGTAGTGAGCTCTTGGAAAGTGAGTCCTCGCCTCTAACAAGGTTCTTGTAAAGAATCCTAATAGGGTCAGGCCTTTGACCAGGTCTTTGTACTTGCATTGTAAAAACTGCTTCTAACAGGGCAAAGGAACTTTAACAGGTTCATTATACTAGTACAATCATTTGTGGGTACTAATTCCCACCGGGGTTTTCCTCTAATCAAGGTTTCCCCATAAAAATATTTGGTGTTATGTCTTTTTTTATTATGCATCATGTATTATCTGTTTAATTGAGTTTTGGGTGATCCCACAAAACTGTGTCCCACTTTTTGGCCAACTTTGACACTAAAATGAACATTCTGAAAAAAAACTTCACTTTCAGACATTTATTGTTGTAAAACCATTAAGAATTTGAAGATGATGTAAACTAGTGACTTTTAGAATTTTGTTTCTAGTTTATAAATTTATTTTATTAAAAAAAATTGAAATTTATTTGAATCCATTTTTCCTTCTCCTTCAAAAATTATTTTTGTGAAAAATCAGGATTTTTCAGGAGTGACACTCACTTTGATCAACATAACTTTTTTTTATAAAACTGATAAGAATGTAATTATTTTTAATTTAGGGTTGTAACAAAAATATATAGAGAATACATTTTGTTTCATTCAATTTGATTGAATATTTAATAGTTTATTGAGTTATGAAGTGACATTAATTATAATTTGGAAATAGGTTCACTTGGATCGCTCTAACTCTAACTCTATCTCTATATATCAAAATTCATTTATTGTTTTTTTGATAGAAAGGTAGCATAAATACCTATTTCCTAGATATTTTTCATAATTTTCTTCCCCTAATTTACTATTTTTCCAGAAACGTCGAACAGAGAAGTCGCTAAATGGTTAGACAACCTATGTTTAGTAAAACTTAAAAAGAAAAGTCTTAATAAACTCAATATATATA
>MU223775.1:825709-860300 GCA_018584345.1 Thuja plicata | reverse complement strand
ATTGGAAAGCTTTCTCAGAGTACTATCATCCTGTATTTGGGTTTTTCAAATGAATTTATTTGATCCCACAAAAAGTTAATGTCAAAGTGATTTTTTGTCAGCATTTTGATGGGTTCAAAGGAGACTCAATTTTAGGTGTGAGTGAGGAGTAGAGGGATTATACCAAATGTATTTTGATCCTAGAGGCTTTTATCTAGACATTTTGAATTTAATCCTTCAAATGGGACCTCTCAAGACTTAAATCATCATATTTTCTTAAAAATGTGCAATTTCAGCAAAAATCAGGATGTTCAAAAAAGTGGGACACACTATTGTGGGACCACCCTTTTAAAATTGTTGAAATAGAATAATTAGTTAAACACTGATTCACCCCCTCTCAGTCTTTCCACTAGTACCATCTGTAAGACTATAAAAAGGCCTATTTAGCATATCTAGTGAACCACAAACTCTAAATACCATGCTAACCTATCTAATCTACCATGAAAGCTAATTAAAACAAGGATTCATAAAAATAAAGCATAAAACTCTAAGAACCCCCTTTAAATGAAGCTCCCATATCCTTCTTTCTTCTCCATAATTAGATTAATGTTTTCTCTTTGAAAATAAAAAGATTGCACAAAGGATCTTGAAAGCATAAATTTGCAATGACAATACTAGAAGATAGTGGTCCTGAGGTTTCCTCAAAATCTTGTGGCTCAACCTTAAATGAGAGAAATGTTCTCAATTTATAGAAAATGAGAGACATTTAGTCGAGATTGCACAAAATCAATGCACCAACCAAGATTTTAGTTGGTAGGATGTTTGGAAGCATGAAATGGGGGAGAGATATTGAGGAGATATTGCAAATATTTGGAAATATTTGTTAAGCACCTTAATAGGGATGAGAATCCTTATTCAAGGGATATAATATGTAGGTGAGATTATAAATCTTTAATCAAATACATAATTCAATATTATCAAATATTCCTCAAAATCAAATTAGATTTATGAAATTATAAAAATATCATAAATTGAAATTAGCTAATTAATCAATAGAAATTAACTAATTATTGGAGACATGGAAAATAGTGAATAAATAAAGTTTGTTTATTTATTCAATTAGGACTTAGGATAAATTATAGGTTATTCATCCAAAGGGGAAAATTAGTGGGTTATAGGTCAAATTGAGGGTTTTGATGTCGAATTGAAAGGATTTTGATAATGTTGATAATGATTAGGCTTAATTCTGAGGGTTCCAGAATAGTTTAGGAAAATCACGATGCATCGATGATCTTTGACAATGGGCCCAGATAATGATGATTGGAAATGATTGAAAAGTGCCAATGAAATTTGATGGCATCGTAAGATTGAAATGGGGAAACATCGATGATCTTTGAAAATGTTTGTGAAATGATAATCAGAAATAGTATTGACAGTAATGAACAACACTATTGAATTGATATTGATAGATTGATAGCGATAGCACCAATGATCTTTGACAGTATTATCAAATGGTTGATGGAAAGGATACAAAGCATCCATGATCTTGGAAAATCCTCCTATAATGATGATAAGATTGATTGAATTAGAATTAGGGTTTGATTGATTGGTTTGAAATTGGGTTGATTAGGCATCGATGAACTTGGACAATGCCCCAGAATGGTCTGGAAATAAGTCCACACAATTCTGCAAATGATTAGGAACAAAATAGGATAGATTTAAACTGATTTAGGAAGGTTTGGAATGTCTTAGGATCAAATAGGATCAGTTTAGGAAGGTTTGGGATGGTTTAGGATCAAAAAGGATCGGTTTAGGAAGGTTTTAAAATGATTTGGGAAATGATTGATTTGATAGAGAAAGTAGAATTGTTAGTAAATAATTGAACAATTTTGCAATATTCAATCATTGATGAAAGACACAATGTCTCTATACAATGAAGATCATATGCGTGATATAGAGGAAAAATTAGGTTAAAAAACAATGTCTTAATTATAATGTGAACAATGTTAAAACATGTAGACTAGTAGGCTTGAACCATTTTTAGGTGTCTACATTTTGCCCCTCTTTGATACAATGTGATTATGAACATTGTCTAAAAGAATCTTGAAGAAAATAAAATTAAAACATGCCCCAATGCTAATGGGATACATAGGTGCCCCCTTGAGAAATTGCCTAAAAAATGCAAGTGATAGGTCAATTTGTTGACAATGCCGAGACAGATCCACAACAATGATCAGATTGAAAATCAGAGGTCAAACACAAAAGATATGAGGCTCAGAGTGTCAAAAGCATCACAACCAATACAAAATGCATGGGTTACACGTCCATCAAGGAAACCAAGAGGCTATAAAAGGGCTTGTAAGGGGTTTGGAAGCTCATTTTCATGCCCTCATTTGGAAGAATTGAGCTCTGGATCAAGGAAGATGAATAGAGTGCTAGCAGAGATTTAGCACAGGGAACAGGTTTGTAACTTTTGACAGTCGGCTGACACAGGACCCAAGGTGATTTCATCTAGGCCTCTCAATTTTTTCATGCTTTACATGCTTTTCTTAGTTAGTTTGGGGGTCAAACAAGCAGTGCAAGTGGGAGGCCTTTCTAAGCAGGTGGTAAGAGAACCTGGGTAGTTGGTCAAACAAGCCTCAAAATAGGGTTTGGGGGTTCTAAAACCTCCGTAAAATTTCCTAAACTGGTCAAAAACCTAGGACAAGGTCAAAATGAGGTCAAACTAGGTCAAAACAAGTCCTAGGTTGGTAAACAAGGAACAAAAAGTACATAAAGTTGACTGAAAGTTGCATGGTGATCGTAGGAGGAGCTGCCAGTTCCACAGACTCAAGAGAGCAGACCGACATGCTTAGACATATGCCATCAGTTGAGTAGCTATGAGAGAGAGATCCTAGGCTCACTAGGATTATACTACATTACACACATGCCCAAGACTAGGGAAAACTAGGGGTTGATCACAACATTAGCCGAGCGATGGCACTTGGAGACCAAATCCTTCCACCTACCAACAAGGGAGGCAAAAGTGACACTGGAGGATGTGTGACACATCCTCGGGATTCTGATTCATGGCTTTTTGGCTAAGTACAATCCCACTACAAAGAGGGAAGAATTGCACTAGCTATTTGAGAGTGATGATGATGATCTGGACATCTAGGATTATGAGATACGATGGGAGACCTTGGCTAGGCAGCACGACAGTTTGATTGTAGTTATCTATGGAGTCATTGCATGTGTCTTAGTGCCAAATAGATGAGGGCATAGATTCCCTATTGGATGGGGGAGTGTACTCAAGAATATGATTATGCAGGGCATAGTGTTTGCATAGGGGCCATGCATGTTGGCTATCACATATTACCAGCTTCATCAGTTGGCATATCGCAAAGCATTATCTATCAGTACTGGGATCACATTGCTATAGGTGTGGGCCTATGAGAACATAGAAATTTTCTAGCCTATAGCTTAGAGAGTGGTTTTACTAGATTTTCCAAATGTTTATTGCTACCAAGGGGCGCTTGCATAGGGCCCACTAGGATACACATTGCACTTTAGACATGAGATAGATGTGCTAAGAGATTTCACTTAGCGTCCCTACAAAGATTGCCCATAATTGGATGACAACATAGATCACCTTCCTTACTACAGACAAGAGAGGTACCTCATCGGGAGGTTTGTCATGGGTCATACAGTGATTGAGATGCATCTCCCAGAGTGAGTTAGATGATAGTTTGGAGAAGTATAGGGAGTGCTAAAAGGTACAACATTGTTTACTACATCGAGGGTCGAGGTGAGGATATGGGGTGAAGTACTCAGGCATTATGTAGCCTATGTAGAGTTTACATAGTTACAACCCAAGCCATGGGGATTAGATGTAGATATCGAATACGTAGGGACCATAGACAAGTATGATAGGTGGTTTTCTCCGCACAGGCTGATTCCTTTGACAGATCCCGATGTGGTGATATCAAGAGTGAGGGTTCCCAGAGATGAGAGCACTGAGGAGAAGGATGGTGAGGAGGATGAGGATGATAATGATGATGAGGATAAGGGTTCAGATCAAGATGATGATGATGATGACAGGGATCTCAGTGATATGTCAATGCAGATAGATGAGGATAGGGATGAGCCACTATAGGGTCCTGATGACAGGTTGGAGAAGCAACGACAGTGCATCATAGATCTTACAAGCTAGATAGACAAATTGACTCTAGAGAGAGATATATATAGGGTTGCATGGGATATAGAGTGATCAGTGCTCATAACACAAATGGACAGGTTAACAACAGAGAGGGATATAATAATTTCCACAACATAGAGTGTGCAAGAGGAGGCACAGAAGTTTATCAGTTCCATCAAAGATGCAGGTGTGTGTGATATTGTAGGGATGATAGGGGATGCCTAGGAGGAGAAGAGGTACTGAAGAGTGATGTACAAGTGAGATGTGCCAAGAGAGCAGTGGGCACCGAGTTACAGAGTGTCATCTAGTAGATCACACTCCCGTAGGACATAGAGTAGTGGGGGAGTGCTGGGACCGAGGGGGCCACCTAGATCAGGGCAGACATGGAATCACATAGGGGGAGCCTCATCTTCCAGATAGGACAGGGATCAAGAGGACTAAGAGAGAAGGGGTTAACATGAGGTCTATCTAGTAGAGGGACAATTTTGACAGACATGTGATATGTTATGAGCCTATGGGCCTTAGTGTATACAAACACCTTGATTTTTGTACTCTGATACTTTTTTGCGACATTGATATATAATATGTAGCTATTTTATGATGCACAAGATGGATGTTTATGTATATGCTTTGCTTTCCTATTTATATGATGATGCTTATGTATTGCCTTTATTATGCAATAATATTTGTTATGAATGCAATAATTGTTTTTGTCTTTGGCTTTTTCAAAATGTATGAATGCAAAATGTATGTTTGAAATTATGCTCATGTATAAAATGAATGAATACAAAATGCACATGTTTTTTTTATTTTCCAATTGATGAATGCATGTATTCAGGATGCACTTGTTTTTGACATACCAGAGTACTAGACCAAGGTGACTATGAGGACTGACTCAAGAATTGTTAGCAGAAAGAAGAATTAGATGAAAAAATGTTAGTAGAAAGATGGTGGATTTCAAAAATGCAATTTTGTTATAAGAGATTATTTTGATATTGCAAAAGCCAATGTGACGCATCGTGGCACATAAGCCAGAGTGCAAAAGTCATCCTTTTTGCGTGAACAAACATGATGCAGACAGAGGGTGATCTTCTCTATCTCGAAAGCATGTAGCAGACATGCCCCAGAATTTCATGAGATCATAAAACAGGTTAAAAAAGTAAAGTGAAAGAAACTAGTCATGAACCATCCTGACTACTCTCATAAGTTCATATAATATCATCAAGTAGCATAGGAACATAATCAAAAAAGAAAATAAAAAATACTCACGAAAGGATGTGAGAAAATAGTCATTTTGATCTTTTGTTACTTGCATTAAATGTTCATTGATTGGTAGCTTAGAGTTGTAAAGTGATTTGAGAATTGATTGATAGCTTGAACAAATTGATTGATAGAAAAGGTCCAAAGATTTGAACAGTCCAATCGGATTGAATGTTAAGTCACAATGATTTAGATTGCATATGATTTCGTTAAGCATAGATCTGATGATTCTGCCACTGATGTCGGCAAACATGATGTTTGATTCACAAAAAGGAAGACAAGTATGTACAGATTTATTGCAGATTTTTTTGAAGAGATTTTGAAATTTTTAGGATTTTTGAAATATTTGAATTTTTTTTTTTGGTCTTTTTTCAGTATCGTATTTGAATTTTTAGCAATTTTTTAAAGACATTATGTAATTTTTAGAAGTTTTTTCATGACATTATTTTATTTTTTTGGAATTTTTGCGTATTTGGATTTTTAGGTTTTTTTTAGGTCATTGGGATATTTACAATGTGTTATCTCCATAATCGAATAGTCGAGGAATCTCATGGGTAAACCATATTCAAGGTCTTGTGCCTAGTTTGAATTCAAATTCAAAGATGCTTAGTGCCAAGAATCTGCCCCAAGACAACAAAGAGGGTATATACGGAGGCTAAAAGGACAGATAGACTAGGTAGAGCAAGGGGAAGACAAAGAAGATGAACTAGTTATAGGCCATAAAGGGGTACTAGGGTTAATACAAACCAAAATATGTGATCAAGAAAGTACATCAGGACATCAAGTGGAACCATGATAGACAATGGAGCAAAGACTTGTTACGTGTGGTGCCTGTTTGCCAGGTTTTCACCATGGTACTTGCCCAAAGCACCTGTTTGCAATGTTTTCACTATTGGATGAGATTTTTATCTTAATTTCTATTTAGTTTTTTTTGCCCCTTTTTTTTTTTTTGCCTTTTTTCTATTTTTTTATTTTTTTGATATTTTCTTAGAAACTTTTTCAATATTTTTGTAGTTTTTCAAGAACTTTTTGCAATTTTTTTGTACTTTTTTTAGAAATTATGCATAATACTTACAGAGGTTCATGTTCCTTAGTGCCTCTGGCAATGGTTCTCCCTCCGGTGTTGGAAGATGATACACTCCAGACCCATATGATGTTGTGACTATGTATGGGCCATCCCAATTTGGTTCAAATTTTCCACCCTTCTGTCTGTGTGGTTGGGTCTGGTAATTCATCTTCAAAACTAATTCTCTGATCTCAAAATGGCGAGTTCAGACCTTCTTGTTGTAACTTCATGTGATATGGTTTTGGTAGGCTTGCAAGTGCACCAAGGCAGTTTGTACATCTCGAGCTCATGTAATCTGGAAACTCTATACTGTTCATCATCAAAAATGCCTTGTAAGGATACTCTCAATGAAGGAATTTCAACCTTGAGGGGTAATATGGCCTCAGCACCATAGACAAGAGAGTACAAAGTAGCACCAGTGGGGGTGCGGATGTTGGTCCTATAGGCCCATAGAGCTGGGTTGAGTTGTAAGTGCCAATCACGGCCAAAATCATTGACAGTCTTTTGCAATATCTTAATGATGGTTTTGTTAGATGCCTCTGCTTGGCTGTTGCCTTGCAGGTAGTAGATGCTAGACAATCCATGATAGATTTTGAATTTCTCACAAAGCTAGGTAACATCCTTGTTTTGGAATGGGCTACCATGGTCAGTAAAGATGGCTAGATGAACTCCATAATAGCAAATGATATAATTTAGAATGAATCTGGAAATTTGTTTATCGGTAATGTATGTCATGGGGATAGCTTCCACCCATTTGGTAAAGTACTCAGTGGTCATGATGATGTACTTGTGGCCATCAAAAGATAAGGCTATGATCTTCCCTACAAGGTCAAATACCCATTGTGAAAAGGGTCATAGAGAGACCACTAGCTGTAGATCCTGTGCCAGAGTATGAATCAAATTACTGTGAATCTGACACTTGTAAAATTTCTTAGCAAATTTTTGGGCATCTTACTCCATGGTAGGCCAGTAGTATCCTGGTCAAACTAACTTCTTGGTGAGACTCAAACCATTGAAATGTCCACCACAAATACCATCATGGACCTCATGTAAGGTAGTGTCAGCCTCTCGCAAATTGAGGCATTTGAGGAGGGTTTGGTCATAGGCTCTCCTATAAAGGATATCACCAAGAATGACATAACAGGAGGCTTGATGGACAAGAGCTCAATGCTTGTTCTAGGATAAGGTGAGGGGTAATATTTGGGCATGTAGGTAATTATAGACATCTTGATACCAAGAAAAATTAGGACCAACAATGTCACACATGAGCTCAGATTGCAGAATGTTGAATGTTGGAAGCAATAGCTACTCAATGAGAAATTCACATCTCTCTTCATTATTCAATATGTTGATCATAGATGCAATACTAGCCATTCCGTTTGCTTGCTTTTTATGTACTTGTGGAAGCTGGCAGAAACTGATTGTGACAAATTTATCCTTGAGAAAGTCGGCCAATTGTTTGTAGGGTACTAGCTTTTCATCCTTAGTTTCATAGTCATCAGTGACCTGTTGGATGAGAAATTGAGAAGCACCATACACCTTGAGGTGCTAGATTTTTCATTGAATAGCAAGTTTAAGTCTAGTGACCAGTGCTTCATATTCAGTGATATTGTTGGTACATGCAAATGTGATTCTATAAGATTTGGGAGTGAGATCCCATTGTGGGGTGACAAACATGATGCCTGCCCCTGATCCATGCCTAGTATGTGAGCCATCAAAGTAGAGTTGCCACTCATTAGATTTAGTGAAGGTGAAAATGGAATCATCTAGGAATTCTGAAAGTAACAGGTGATCATTAGGAGTTGGTGCCTCTGCGAGATGGTCCGCTATAACCTAGCCTTTTATTGCTTTTCTATCCACATATTCTATGTCAAACTCACTTAGTAGCATGACCCATTTGGCTAGGCAACCCGTGAGATTTTCTTTTCCTAAGAGATACTTCAATGGATCAATCTGTGACACAAGCTTGGTTTTCTAGTATAGCATGTAATGTCTTAACTTCTGTGTGGCAAAAACCATAGCAAGACAGGCTCATTTAATGAGTGAGTAGTTTAGTTCATATCCAACCAAAGTTATATTGATGTAATAAATATCTCTTTCTTGTCCTTGTTCATTGTGCTATGCAAGAAGAGCACCCAATGCAGTTTCTATGGTAGAAATGTATAAGAGAAATGGCTTCCCTTAGATGGGAGGCATCAAGATTGGTGGATGCGAAAGGTAATCTTTCAGTTATTGGAATGAGTGCTCACATTTGTCATTCAAATGGAAAGTCACACCCTTATGTAGTAGATTTTGAAATGACTGGCATTTATCTGCTAGTTGTGCAATAAATCGATGGATAGACTATAATTTTCCTTGTAGACTTCTTAGCTTCCTTAGTGTGTTTGGTAGAGGCATCTCTAAAATGGCTTGCACCTTTGCAGGATCCACCTTGATACCTTGTTGAGAGATGATATAGCCTAGGAGTTTGCCAGAAACAACTCCAAAAACACACTTTTTAGGGTTCAAGAAGAGCTTATACCCTTCTATTCATTCAAAGATTCTAGCTAGAATACTCAAATGATCTTTCTTGGTTGTAGATTTTCAGATGAGGTCATCAACATAGTCTTACATTAAAATGTGCATAAAGTCATGGAATATTGTGGTCATTGCCCATTGATAATTTTCTCTAGCATTCTTCAGGCTGAAGGGCATGACATTGCAGTAATAGGTTCCCTAAGGATAGGTGAAAGCTATCTTGGCTTGGTCCTCGGGAGTAATCTGGATTTGGTTGTAACCAGAGAAGCTGTCCATCAGTGACAACATCTCATATCCCGTAGTCATATCAATAATCATGTCGATATTGGGAAGAGGAAAACCATCTTTAGGGTATGCCTTATCTAAATCATAGAAATCAGTGCATATCCATATGCCCCCAGCATGCTTGCTAACAGGAAATAGATTGGAGATATAGTCTGTATAATCAATAGGTATGATAAATCCTGCATCCAATAACTTCAATTCTTATTTTACCTATAGAGCTATCTGGGGATGCATTTTTCTTAGCTTATGTTTTACTGGCTTCACACTTGGCTTTAGAGGGAGGTGGTGAAGAACTAACTTAGGATCTAGGCCAGGCATGTTAGCATCTGACCAGGCAAAATTGATCTGGTGCTCAAGGAAGAATCTGATAAACTCATCTTTCTCTTCTAGTGATAGTGATGTCACAAAATGTATGATCTTGGGGTTGTTTGGTGTTCCCAAGTTAATCTCCTCGGTCATTTCAATGAGAAATGATGACTTCTCCTTTGGATGGGGTATGTGTAGTCTTCCATCCTCGGGCACCTTAGAGAGGTTTTCACCCTCAGATACATCCTTTGTTTTTACTTTTTCATGGTCAACTAGTGCCTTTTGGTTTTCACCAGAGGACCTATTCTTTTTTACCTTTTTCTATTTTGATTTTATCATCTTCAATTTTATGACTGGAACATAGAGTTGACTCCCCAAGATATGTAGTAGCAACAAGTTCAATGGAGAATTCTCTTTTGTGGTCACCAGACAGTAAGCCCTATCAGAGCTCAAAGAATTCCATTCTCACTTCATTATTCTTGAAGCAATCCAAGCTTGGTGATCCTTGCTCGTCCTAATCGATAAGATCAGGGTAGACTAGGGGGATGTCATTGTTAGTGGCACTGATGTTTTTATGGCCTGAGGTAATGGAAAAGATGTAGATATCAGTGTCTTTCAAGTCAGAGACTTTATGCACTGAAGGTTTAAGACTAGGATCCCAGAAAATTCTAGACTAGGGATCACGATTGGTTGTGGGAGGAGGGGGAATTGTGTTAACATGTTTGTCTACCATAGGAAGGTCTGCAGGGTTAGGGAAGAAATTGTCAAGATCATAAGGAATAGAAGTATAGGTGTTCCATTCCCATTCATTTGAATCAATAGTGTACTTAGAAGGGGGATCCTTAGATGCATTTTCATCATTTGAAACCTCTATGTTTTCACATGAGGCCATTTTGGCATTCGAAGAGCCAATTTTTAATGGTTTGAATCTAATGCCCAAATGAAGGGGATGGCCTTTTGCAATGATTGGTTCAACAATTCCTTGTTTGTCCACTCAAAGGCCACTATGTCCATCATATCCTTTTTTCTACATGTGTGTGAACTGAGGCCCATATATTTCAACGAGAATCTCAGTGGGCTCCTGTTCTTGTTTTTGTTGATCTTGGAAAATCTAGCTAGATGTATTGTCATAAACATGTTCTTCATGCAAACCTCCCCAAAAAGTGAATGTAGATGGGGGCATAACCTTCATGGTAGTCTGGGTGGTTGTGCTTGCAATAAACCTGGTTTTCCATAAGACTTCGGGGAGAGAGGAAGCTTCCTAATATGAAAAGCTTGTGCCATGGTATACTCTCTACACCCTTTAGCTTCAATCTTGAGCTTTCCTTTGATTATTTTTTCAAGCGTGGCTACATCATATTTGGAGGATTTTGAGGAAGTGGATTCACTATTGTTAGGCACCTATTGTGTGGGATCTTCCTCTTAGATTGGCACAAAATTGGAAAGGGTTAGGATCACTTGGGACAGTGATTTCAACTCCCTCATGAAAGAACTTCAGACATTGATGGTACATAGAGGGAACTACCTTCATGGAATGGATCCATGAACATCCTAAGATCATGTTATTGGGAAAGTCAATATCCAAGACTTGCAAAAATGTGTTTTTAGTAACCAGACCAGTTTTGATGGGAAGGATGATGACTCGCTTAGAGGGACATTCAGCGTCATCATAGGCCTTTATTGTGATTCTCTTGGAAGGATCAATGTCACTATCATTGTAACCAAGATCAAGAATGACCTTCAAAGTGTAGATGTTAAGTCCTGGTCCACTATTTATCATGACTCATTAGACTTTGGAATTATTGACAAAAACTTCTAGATGGATAGGGTCATTGTGGCGAAGTCGGTCATGTGGAACATCATCTTTTGAAAATGTGACATGCTGGGATGTAGAGAAGTGCCCCATCATGGCCTAAAACTTGTTAGTTTCAATGTCAGTTGGAACAGTGGACTCTTTCAAAGCTTTGTCAAGGACTTCCTTGTGCTGAGGGGATGTATGCAGTAAATCAAGGATTGATATTAAGGCAGGGCTTTTACCCAACTGGTCAACAAGGTTGTAATCTGAAGATACCTTGGGTTTGGATGGTGCACCAGGCATAGTAATCTTGGTACAATGGGTAGCAACTTCGCATTCAGGGTTACTATCTTTATCTTAGAATGTTAGAGTGGACACACCTGAGTTGTCCTCAGAGAAACAATTGATGGTATAGTTATGGCCAGTCCAGGTATAATTGACATTGTTCTTGGAATTTCAATTTGACATAGAGGTATTTCCCTTGTCATGATTAACCAAGGGGTTTTTGAAGATAGTATGGTCAGTGTTGGAAGATCCCACCATGGGTTCAACTTCAATCACACCTTCATCAATAAGGTCTTGGACCTTGTGTTTTAATTTGAAGTAGGAATTGGTTGTGTCCCTTTATTCGATGATAATCACAATATTTGTCATCATCCCACCAAGGGGATTTTAATGCTGGAGCATCATGAATCTCAGGTAATTGAATGTAATTGTTTTGCAATAACTATTGTAGGACAAAATAGAATGGTTCACCCAATGTCGTGAATTGTCTTTATGGTCCATCTCTATTTCTCGGTGGTTGGTACTGCCAATTTTGTAACGCATTATCATTCATTTGTGCTTGAGGTTGTGTTGGAGCTGGTGCTAGAGGTGGTGTTTGAGTCATTGTTTGCATATTGGTAGTAGCAAGTCCTTTGAGACTCACTTTTTGTTGTGTCACATTAAATGTCCATGCATCAACAATGCAATCATTTGTGAAATTTTTGTTTCAAGACCAAAATTTTGGTTTGTCACTGGAAGTGCTCACGGTCTAATTGTCCTTGTTGATTTTTAATACTCCCTTTTCAATAAGAGCATCTTCAATGTTGATTCCCTTTTTCATGAGCTTTTGAATTGTACTTGGTCATTTAATCTTGAGCTCATACATCATCTTAGGTACCAAATTTTGGATAAATAATAGAATTTGTTGTTCTTATGGCACATCAAAAGGACATCGACTCACCAAATTCCTCCATCACAGTAGGAAGGTCATAAAGGATTCTCCAACCTTTTGTTTGGTTGTGCATAAGTCAGTTAGCATAACCTCACTTGATATGTTGAATGCAAAATGAGAGATGAATTTTTTGGCTAGTTCTTTCCAATATCTGATATTGCAAGGTACTTTAGAGTACCACTCCATTGCTTTACCCCAAAGGCTTTGAGGGAAGAGTCGCATGAGATACATGTCATCATAATTAACCTCGATGCAAGACGTATAGAAATCCTAAATGTGATCGATTGGATTGCCTTTCCCTTTGTATTTCTTGGACTTGGGTACATCAAAATTCTTGGGAAAAAGAGGCATGTAAATGCTTGGATTGAATGGAATAGGACACAGGTCTCATTCCATGTAGAGTGTTTTGGTGTCCTTGAATTGCATATCATTTAGTTTCTTCTAGAAGTGTTGGATTTTTTGGAGCATTTGTTTATTCTACGAAGGCTTCACTTCCTTTTTACATTTATCAAAATGATGTGTCTGCCTAGAATCCCTTTAATATTGACTATATTCTGAGGTCTGATCTGAGTCTGATGATTCAGATGATATGTTGTGGAATGATGCCACATGTTGTCGAGCATGTTGCTGGTGATCTTCCACATGTTGTTTATTTATTGGTGGAGGATTGTATTGCTAACCTTGTGTTGTATAATACAGTTGGGAAACTTGTTGATATCAAGGTGCATATTGTTGTTGTTGAATTTGCACCCCATGTTATTGTTGTTGTTGTGACACATTTTTTTTTTGTGTGAAATTTGGTTGTCACTGCTGACCATATGGTTGCTGAACATGTTGTTGTTGTTGTTGTTGTTGAACATGTTGTTGTCTTTTTTACTGAGCATACTATTGTTGTAAAGCATGTTGTTGTTATTGTATATACTGTTGTTGTAAAGCACACTTCTATTGATGTACATATTGTTGTTGGAGAGCATTTTTCTGCTACTATACATATTTTTTGGTATGTTGTTGTTGTTGTTGTTGTGTGTGCACTTGTTGCACCTTTGAACCTTGCACATTTTGTACAGTACGATGAGATTCTTGACCCATCGACATTGTCGGTTTTTGCACATTATTATCTTGTTGAAATCCAAGTGGTCCAAGTATGCCATTAAGATTTATAGTCTTACATTTTTCTGGTTGTGCCTAAGACATCATGTTAACTTGGGCTACAAATTGGGGTTGCACTGGTTTCACTACATCCATAGGTGCTACTTGTTGAGCCACTTGGGCTTGTTTCACTTGTTGTGTTTGTTGTGTCACCTTAGGTGGAATTGGTGTAATATCTAAAAGGCTCTTTTTCTTTTGATCTTGCAATAGATTTGGTATAGTTGCAGTAGTCACATTAGATACATCAAAAGTGGGTACCCATGGTTGTTCAATAATGGTCCTTGGGATTTTGTTGCATTTGAAGTGCTTCCTAGGAATATTTTATGTGCTACCAAAGGAGGACCACTTGTTTGTGTTTCTTCAAAAGGGGGTACATCTGGCATGCCCCAAGGAAATGTGAATGTCTCATTTGATCCTTTTGGTAAGTGATTCTTTAAATCAATCCTCCATGTTCTTTTAGGACCTTTCTTAAGGATTTGTGTAGCATCCACCATCTCGAGAGGAGGGAGTGCTTCTTCTTCAAACAAAGGATTATCTAATGGTATATATTTTTCCCTTGGAGGAATATTGATAGTTAAATCATTTCGCTATGATTTTTGTGTTAACTCCATATGTGACTCATCGAATGGTTGTTCTCACTTTTCTCTATCCCGCACTATTAGGGCCTAGTTCTCTTCTAAAGTAGATTATGGGGGAGTTTGATATTCCAAAAGTAGTTGAGGATTTGTCTTCCAAATCACTTTGATATACCATCACAGATCTTGAGTCATAAGGTATGTTAATGTCTATTGAATTTTCTTGTTCTTAATGGCCTCATCAATTTCCTTTGTAGGTAAATCCTTGAAGGAAGCAAATGTGCCATGTGAGTCACCATAATCTGAAGAGGGACTTGAGGCATTGCCTTGAACTTGATTATCTAGTGGTGGTAGAGAAGGTTGATAAGATCCACAATCTATGTTTAGTATAGGTTTATGTTACAAATTATTAGGTTGGACTTGATTGATTTGATAAAATTGTTGGCATTCCTCCTCAGGTGTAGGAGGAACACTACCTTGGCCAGGTGGCATAGGTACAAATATTAGGTCAAATTTTGGGGGAGGTCTGCACTGAGTAGTGCCAAAGTTTAGGGAAGAATTTGAAGGATACCCAATGTTGAATAGATCATTGCTTGAAGTAGGCTCTTGAGGGAAGGTAACATGTCTTGAGTCATTAAAGGTTTGATGCACTGCTTCCAATTGTTGCATGTTGACTAGGTCAGTTTGATTGTGATAAGCAACACCTTGTCTTGGATCAAAAGGTAATTGTAATTCTAGTTGTTGTGTAAGCATTGGTAAAGGAGGATCTTGTTTCCCCTTGGATGCTTGAGACCTTGTAAAAACTAGCATGATTTATATATCCAAATACAAGACTTTTTTTGGAATTTTTGAAATTTTGGGAATGCAAGTTTGAAATGCAACTTTGGGAAAATACAAGAAACTTATGCAAATGCAATCTAAGGATTATGTAAATGCAAGCTAAGGTTTATGCAACTGTGTTTTTTTTATTTTTGGACTTTAGCAATTAATATTTTGAAAGGAGACAAATCTAGGAACATAACATTATCAAGTTGAATAAGGATCTTGACTTGAATGGTAGGATTTTTGGAATAAGGGACAAGTTTGATAAAAAAAATGCTTAGGTCAAATCCATCATGATAAGGTGGAATGAGACCAAATTGATAAAGGGGTTTGAAATTTGGCAAAAAAAGGGGATCAAGTCAAGATTCTATTTTCAACATTATAAAGAGAGGTTCCATGATTTGGATACTTCCTAGGAGTATTTGCAAAGTTTTT
The DNA here is from genome assembly GCA_018584345.1 of Thuja plicata. Taxonomy (NCBI): domain Eukaryota; kingdom Viridiplantae; phylum Streptophyta; class Pinopsida; order Cupressales; family Cupressaceae; genus Thuja; species Thuja plicata. The sequence continues at coordinate 844,718 of MU223775.1, read as the reverse complement.
AAGGAGGATCTAGGAATGTGCTATGTATGCAAAAAGGCTATGATTAGGACATATGCAAAAGGAACTATAATGAGGATTGAAAATGAGGTCTGTAATGCAAGGGATTTTTTATATGAAAATGCAAGGAGATTTAGGTCATGACTATGCAATATGAAGGTTATCAAGCATGCCAAAAGGATCCAAGTGAAAGATTCAAGGTTCCATATGCTCACTCAAAGACAAGGTATTGTTGTGACCCATTTGATTATTCTTGAAGATTGATTTGGAAAAAGTGTTGTTTAAGGAGAGTGTTTTTTTAGATGTCTTCATTTTATTAAGGTTTGAACACCCACACAAGACACATCATTCAGAATGGCTATTGTAAAATGAAAAAACACACCACTTCCTAAGGATAGCAAGGATAGTATCTATTGAATCCCCACTTGAACCAAAGTTCAACTGCTCTTACTAATAGCAGACAGCCTAGAAGCTTGGAGGCATGGGCTCCTCCTTACATGTGCACTCACTTCTCAGGAACTCCAAGCTTCAACCCCCAAGGGACATCACTTCCTAAGGGATTTTTGTCTCGACTAATAGCCACAAATGTGTGTGGTGTCTTAGTTGGTCTCTGGCCTTCTACGCCAATAGATAGAAGGTTTTGGGCTACTAAAACATGGTTTTTAATAAGGGCATCCATTTGGGTGATTATACATGAGGCATATTAGCTCCATTATGGAGGCCTCCCAGCCTATGAAAGTTATGTTCCATAGGTTTTAACACACCAAAAGGGTACTAAGGGAGATCTTATTCCTGGTATAATACATTCAACACCCATACATTAAGAGATTAATCACAATGGCATATTTGTATCCCGGTTGGATGGGATTAGATTTAGCTTATCACCAGTTGGGCATCCACTCTCACTGGCTCTACTAAATCACTTGGGAGGTAGCCACTCTAAAAGAATGACATGAGTTTCTCTTGTACCCAAGATCCATGAAGACGTGGGGAGAGGATATGCTCATATCATTCTTAGGGTTTTACAATCTGGAAAACACATTAGACACATATAAGCAAAAGGTTCATTTCAAGAACCAAAGTGAAGTACTTTTTAACTACAAAAAGAAAACACAAGATTTTGGGAAAACACAATTTCTTCTACAAAAAGTTCCGCATTTGAAACCATTAGTAGTTTTAGGATTTAGTCTTCATCCCACGATTGCCATAACGGTCCACAAACTCATCAATAACACAAAAATCAAGTAATCCAAGTGAAGAAACAAGTATAGGAATGCATAAACCCAAAAATAGCATTGAAAAACATCATTCTTACCACTTGCATAGGAACAGGCTCCCACCTGTGCAACTTCTGACCACCTGCACAGAAACTGATCAGAGGCCTAAAAATGACCCAAAAATTGTAAAAATAAAGCCTTTTTCAACATATGAGCATGCAATAACATTAAAAACATAGCTAGGGTTCATTAAACATGATATTTAAGTTGATTTTTAAAGATTTGAAATTAAATTGAAATCCTAACTAGCTTGTATGTGCATAGAAATAGTTTAGGAACACCTTGAAAACCAAAACTGTGCTTGATCCTAAACTAGGATAGAGTTCATTTTAAGTCCCAAAATCAGGTTTGCATGTTCATTTTAAGCCTATTGACAACATTGAACAACTTGACCTTGAATGAAACACTTCATTTCCACCCCTAGTTAGGCTAGATTGCAAGTTGCTTAATGTTTGAATAAGTTTGATAGCATGCAACCCTAGACTAGATGAGATTCATTTTAAGAACCCAAATATAAATGTTCATGTTTATTTTCAGCTTTCAAAATGAAAATGTGAAATTCATTTTCCACATTAGGGTTCATTAACCAAACTTAGGGTTCATTGGAATATATTAGGGTTCATTTTAACTTGAAAATAGAAAAAATAGAGGAGGAAGCCCTAAATTCATAATGGCTTCCTAAACCCTCAATAAATGATCCTTAACCCTAAAGGACCATCCCGTGTGACCAAATGTGTAGCTAAGAAGCCACATGCATAGCTCTGGGCTCCAAGTGTATAGGTCTAGGTACCACTTATGCAGCAACAGTGACCACCTATGTAGGTACAGTGACCACCTACACAGCTTCAATGACCACCTACTTAGCTCTCTTCCAGCACCTTAAAAAGATACAAAACATAAAAAAATTTCATCAATTATGCATGATTCACATCTGGTTCACCAAATGTAAGACTATAAAAAGGCCTATTTAGCATATCTAGGGGACCACAAACCCTAAATAATATGCTAACCTATCTAATCTACCATGAAAGCCATTTAAAAAAATGATTCATAAAAATAAATCACAAAACTCTAAGAACCCCCTTTAAATGAAGCTCCCATGTCCTTCTTTCTTCTCCATAATCAGATTAATGTTTTCTCTTTGACAATAACAAGATTGCACAAAGACTCTTGAAAGAATAAATTCGCAATGAGAATACTATAAGATAGTGGTCTTGAGGTTTCCTCAAAATCTTTTGGTTCAACCTTGAATGAGAGAAACGTTCTTAATTTATAGAAAATGAGAGACATTTAGGTGAGATTGCACAAAATCAATGCACCAAGCAAGATTTTGGTTGGTAGCATGATTGGAAGCATGAAATGGGGGAGATATATTGAGGATATATTGCAAATATTTGAAAATATTTGTGAAGCACCTTAATAGGGATGAGAATCCTTATTCAAGGGATATGATATGTAGGTGAGATTATAAATCTTTAATCAAATCCATAATTCAATATTCTGAAATATTCCTCAAAATCAAATTAGATTTATGAAATTATAAAAATCTCATAAATTGAAATTAGCTAATTAATTAATAGAAACTAATTAATTATTGGAGACTTGGGAAATGGGGAATAAATAAAGTTTGGTTATTTATTCAATTAGGACTTAGGATAAATTATGGGTTATTCATCCAAAGGCAAAAATTAGTGGGTTATAGGTCAAATTGAGGGTGTTGATGTTGAATTGAAAGGATTTTTATAATGTTTATAATGATTAGGGTTAATTTTTAGGGTTCCAAAATAGTTTAGGGAAATCACAAGGCATAGATGATCTTTGACAAGGCGATTGTATAATGATTAGTGGAAATGATTGAAAAGTGCCAATGAACTTTGATGGCATCGTAAGATTGAAATGGGGAAACATCGATGATCTTTGACACTGTTCCCAAAATGATAATAAAAAATTGTATTGATAGCAATGAACAACACTATTGACTTGATATTGATAGATTGATAGCGATAACACCTATGATCTTTGACAGTGTTATCAAATGGTTGATGGAAAGGATATGAACCATTGATGATCTTGGAAAATGATCCTATAATGATGATAAGATTGATTAAATTGGAATTAGGGTTTGATCGATTGGTTTTAAATTGGGTTGATTAGGCATTGATGAACTTGGACAATGCCCTAGAATTGTTTGGAAATGAGTCCAGACAATTCTGCAAATGATTAGGAACAAAATAGGATATATTTTAACTAATTTAGGAAGGTTTGGAATGGTTTAGGATTGAATAGGATCAATTTAGGAAGGTATGGGATGGTCTAGGATTGAATAGGATTAGTTTAGGAAGGTTTTGAAATGATTTGGGAAATGATTGATTTGATAGAGAAAGTAGAATTGTTAGTAAATAATTGAACAATTTTGCAATATTCAATCATTGATGAAAGACACAATATTGCTATACAATGAAGATCATATACGTGACATAGAGGAATAATTAGGTCACAAAAACACATTTCGATTGTAATGTGAACAATGTTAAAACACGTATACTAGTAGGCTTGATCCATTTTTAGGTGTCTACACCATCTCTAAACTTACTTCTTTTCATAACTATAGAATCGTTTGATCCTATGATTTGATCAGGTTTGTAGTGCCTCCTCACATACATTCCTAGAGAAGGTTCTTGCTTTGCTTTAGATTCATTGTTCTTGTTCACTTCAGGTTGATTTTGTGTCTCAGCATCTCCATCAGATAGCTCATCAATTACCTCCTATTTCCCGACAACCTCATTCTATGACTCAGAAGGTGCTAGTTGTTGCTCGACAATCTCATTCTTAGGTTTAGGTAATACATTAGAATATTCCTCATCGAGATAGACAAATGATTTGTAACTTTCTAGCTTCTGTGTGCTTTCTACTTCATTTCTTTTTGCATATACATCAATTCTAACATTTGCACTTTCCACAATTTTTTAAGTGTTAGAATTCAAACACTTATATGTTTTTCTTTTAGTTTAATATCCAAGGAACTTCCTCACCTTTAGCATCAAGTTCTCCATTTTTTTTATCCTTCAATATGAAACATTTTCTTCCAAACACATTGAAATATCTTACATTAGGTGCATATCCATACCATAGCTCATAATGTGTAGCATTAGTACCTTTCTTGACTTGTACTTTGTTCAGGGTATAGACTGCTATACTCATAGCCTCTCTCCAATATTTCTGTGCAACATTTTTTTCCATCATTAGTATTCTAGTACAATCCATGATAGATCTATTTATTCTTTCATCAATACCATTTTGTTGTGGTGTCCTAGGTGTGGACATCTATCTTTTTATACCTCGGTCATTGCAGAACATGTTAAACTCAATGGAAATAAACTCACCTCCTCGGTCAGATCTCAAACATTTCATACTTTTACTTGTCTCCTTTTCAACTTTTGCCAAGTACCACTTAAATAACTAGAATGGACCAAATTTTTCTTTAAGAAACATAACAGTCATCATTCTAGAGTAATCATCAACAAATAGGATCAAATATATATCTCTACAACAATTTTTCTCACCAATGGGACCACAATGGTCAATATGAACCAATTCTAGAATTTCCTCAGAAGTATGAGTCTTTCTCTTGAAACTAGATTTAGTCTTTTTTCCTAATTGACATTGCTTACACATTGCATTTTTAGGTTTATTTAACTTATGGAGCCCTCTAACCTTTTTCAATTCGCTTATGCTTACCAAGTTATCAGGGTTTACATGATACAACCTTTTATGCCATAACCAAACATCATTATATTGTGTAAGCAAGCGTGTCTCATCACCTAAGTCCAGATAGAACAAGTTAATTTTTTTTTGCTCTCCACTTCCAACTAGTTCTCCAGTGGCATCATAGATCTTTTCCTTCTTGTGATGGAATTCAACTCTGTAACCATAAGTATTCAGCTATACAACACTAAATAAATTATAGTCAATTATAGTTAAGATCATCAACCCAATATACATTGTGACATCTGATCTTGTCCATCAATTTAATTGATCCTTTCCCTTTAACAAGACATGGTGCATCATTACCAAACTTAACATAACCACGTTTGCACTGATCTAAGGTCTCAAAATTATCCTTATCACTAGACATGTGATATGAACAACCACTGTCAATAATCCAACAGTCACCTTTACTCATATAAGAAATTAATGCAGTTCTCTCATCATCATCAAAATCATCTTTCATAGCAACATACACAACTTCAATATCATTTTCATCAGAATTGTCAGATCCACTATCAGAAGATTCTTCAGCTATATAGCAAGATTTCTTATCTTTGTCTTTGTAATCCTTATACTTTCTAAAGTCTTGGTCATCCTTTCTATCTTTTTACTTGTTGTCTCTTATTTCATATTTTTCATTTTTATCAGGACATCTAACAACAATATGACCAACTTTGTTGCATGAAAAACAAATGATAGGAAGTTTACCTTTGAATTTTCCTTTTCCTCTAGATAGTCTTCTTGCCATAAGTGGCTCAAGTTCTTCCATATCATCATCTGTAGTGTCACTGTCACCATTCACACATTTCTTTCCTTTCTTTGATTTGTTAAGGACCAACTAGGATCTGAATGTAGAATCAATAGCTTGTGGAGTGTAGTTATCAAAATTTGACATCTCAAATGTAGTAAGTCTTCCTACCAGACCTTCCAAAGTCAAATTATGATTAGGAGTATATCTCAATTCTTGAATTGAAGAGAATCTAGTATCATATACAAGAAAAGAGTCCTTAGTACCTTTCTCATAATGGTGTTATCATCAATAGTTCCATTAGCTCCTCTAATAGTATTCACAACTTCTTTTATCCTACCCCAATATTGAACTATATTTTCTCCTTCTTGCATTTTAATTTCATCAAACTTACCTCTTAAACTTTAAGATTTGGCTCTTATCACATTTGTATCTCCTCCATAGATGGTTGTTAGGGTATCCCACATCTTCTTTGCATTTTTATAGTTATTTATGTCTTCAAATTCAAGATAACTTAGGGATGATGCAGTCTCCAACATTGCTTGATTATTTTCCTTCTTTTCTCTTAAGTGTTCAGTGGTGAGAGGTGTAGTTGGTACTACATAATAATGTTCAATATAATGCTTAGTAGCATCACCAATACCATCCCGATGCAATTTCATCAAACTCTGTCATGCGGGGAAGTTATCTTTGTTCAACTTTGGTACTTTCTTTTAATACATCTTGATCTTTTTCTCCAAGTACCTTCAAACTATTTTCAAGAGACCAAATCTCTAATACCAATTGTTAGAATGAATTTACAATAACTGAGAGGGGGGTGAATAAGTTATCCTTAGGTCTAGATGTACCAATTCAAACTTTATAGCACTTTAAATAACTCAGATTTGCTCGGCAACAATAATATATGTCAACATCATAAATATGCAGTTTACTCTTTAAAAGTAATCAGCTTGTAGAAAATTAATAGAAAAACACAACATAAACATTCACACAAGTTGACACCAATATTTAATGTTGAAACCCAAATTGGGAAAAACCACTAGTAAAATGCTACCAAGTCTTCACTCTTCTAAAGTGAGCTCTGTTAGGAGCCAACCCTCTTGAAGGTTACAAAACACATTGCTAAATGTGACCTGGTTAAAATATTTAATCACCCTGTCAGGAATGTCCTTGTAAGAGGTCTTAAAATATTCCACCTGAATGTCACTTTGACCAAAGTATTTATACAATGACTATTAGGTTAACCTGGTTAAAGGATTTTGACTGATACAATGGTTAGAAAGTAATCAGCAAGTGTGATCTAATACATACAAATTACTTTTTAAATCCAAATACAATTTATTTCTAATTCTAATTCACTAAGTAGCCTCCATTCTCATTTCAATCTTCAGATCTCCTTGGAAATCCATCAAGCAATCACTTTTTCAACTCTCTGCTTCTCTGCTCAACCTTTTTTACTAGATCATGCCAATCAGTTAATTAACCATGTAATCCTCTTTCATATACTTCACATTCATCTCCCTAATTGAATATCTTGTTGAGGTTATCATATACGTCTTCATCTAGGTAAAATAAATCTTTTTCGCTTAATCAAGATCGTAGATCTTAGGTTAGGTCAGATCCAATGAATCTTTCCATCATTTACATTTAATTTACTTCTCCAAAGCAATCACTAATTAAATCTTGGATCCATGCATTAATTATGTTTACCCATGCAATAAATAGTGTGGACCAGTCATTCTTTTCCTTAATTAACTTTACATATCCCAATAAATTCAATTATGTCAGCCAAAGATCTCAATTCTCAACAATTACCAAAATACTGCTGCTTGGCCAACACTATGTTCTTCTACTTGGTCATCACTATTTTCCTCACAATTTACTAGCACTCGGTCGACACTTAGGAATTATGCTTGGCATACACTAGTGCTTGGTCAGCACAAACTTTTCTCAACATATACTGTTATTAGCAAATTGACATCATAACTTAGTGTTATAGATAAACAACATAGTACTTTGTCAATGTGCCAACTAAGCAAGTACCCTTGTAATTTCCCATTCAAACATTTCAGTCAGTCTTCTTGTTATCCTTGGCTTAAAATCTTCTTCAAAAATCAATAGATATGGTACTCAAACAGATAAAAATAGTCTCACCAGTTAAGGTTTGACATCAATGACAAAACAACAATTGTTTACATTGTAGCTTTCCAATAGTATGAACAACATAAATTAGTTTGCAAATCATTGATCTATATAAGGTCTGATTTACCTCATTTGACTTATCTTTCTTTGTTTTCTTACATCTGGTTTCCATAAGTGTTCCAACTAGTTTGGAATCTTCCATCTTGAATATCTTCAGCACTTCCTTGATGTATTTGGATAGAGTGATATATATATGCCTGCATCTTGTTGAATATTATGTAAACCAAGAAATAATTTGATCTCCCCAAACATAGGTATTTCAAATTCTTTTCTCATTTCATTAGAAAAATATTTGCATAAAATTTCATTTCCCCCAAAAATGATATCATCAACAAATATTTCAGCAATCAGAATATTACCATTGGTATCTTTTTTTAAGTACAGATTGCTATTTTCACTTGTCCTTACAAATTCAATGCTAATGAGATAGGAATGAAGTATTTCATACCAGGCTCTCGGTGCTTGTTTCAATCCATACAAGGATTTATATAGTCTACATACCATGTTTCTCTTTTCTGGATCAACAAACCCTTCTAGTTATTCAATGTATAGCTCTTCCTCCAGTATTCCATTTAGGAATGCAGATTTGACATCCATCTGGTATACCTTAAACCCTTTGAATGAATCATAAGAAAGTAATATTCTTACTCCTTCTAGCCTAGTAATGGGTGCAAAGGTTTCACCATAATCAATACCTTCTTCTTGTGCATACCCCTTGCATACTAATCTTGCTTTATTTCTTATGACTTCTCCATTCTCATTCAACTTTTTTTAGAATATCCATTTGGTACTGATGACATTCTAGTCATCGGGTCTTGATACTAGTGTCCTTGTACTATTCTTCTCAATCTTTTCTATTTCTTCATTCATAGCACTGACCCATTCTTCATTTTCAAGTGAATTATTAATATATTTAGGCTCAAAATTACAAAGTAAACATCTAGTGTTTAGTGACTTACTTCTTGTCTCATTCTAGCCTTCTTGTCTCCTATGATCTAATTCTATGGATGATGTCTTCTGACATACTTGTAAAGTTTTGGTTGATCTCTTTCTCCATCATTTTGATCATCATCTTGACCTTTGTTCTAATCTCCATCACTTGGTACATCATCTTGAGTATTATCCTTATTTTCATTAATTGCAGCCTGTTGCTCGATTGCAATGTTTTGTTTCTTGGGAGTGATACACTATTGCTTGGGTAGAGTGTTAGGTTCTTCAGTGTAAACAAACCTTTTGTAGTCTTCTGGTTCTTTTTAGCTTTCCTTATCATTCTTTTCTGCAAATTCATATATTCTTACATTTTCACTTTCAACGATCTTGTTAGATGACTTGTTAAGACATTTATAAGCCTTGATTTTGGTGTAATACCCTATAAATATACCTTCATCACTTTTGGAGTCAAGCTTTCCATTTCTATCATCTTTAAAAATATAACATTGACTACCAAATATTCTGAAGTAACTTGCATTGGGTATGTAACCATACCAAAGCTCATAGGGTATCTTCTTTGTGTCCTTCAATTGTACTATGTTTAATGTGTATACATCAATAATGGTAGATTCCCTTGATAAAGTTTGAGTGATGCTTTTCTCAATCATAAATCTACTTGCATAGTCAAGAATTGATCTTTTTCTCCTCTCAGAAATTCCATTTTGCTGTGGTGTTCTCGATGCAGAAACTTGTCTTTTAATTCCATACTCATTACATAAATTAGTGAATTCATCTGAAATAAATTCCCCTCCTTTATGTGATCTTAAGAATTTCAATTTCTTATCACTTTTTTTTTCTACCATAGCCTTATACCATTTAAACATCTTGAATGCTTCTAATTTATCCTTTAAGAACATAACTATCATCATTCTAGAATAAGAATCTACAAAAAGAATGAAATACATATCTCTGTAGTAAATCTTTATCCTCATCAGTCTACATAGATCAGTATGGACTAATTCTAGAATTGCATTAGATGTTTGGGCTTTACTCTTCAAACTAGACTTTGTCATCATAGATTTTTGACAATTCTTACATATGATATGCTCGGGCCTTGACATGCTCAATAAGTCTTTGACTTTTCTTTCATTTCTTATCATTACCATGTTGTCAAAATTCACATGACACAATCTTTTGTGCCACAATGATATGTCTTCATTTCTAGCCATTAAACAAGTGGTGTTGATGTCATCAAGATAGAAAATGTTACCTTTTTCTGCTCACCAGTTATGATCAACCATCTTGATTCATTGAAGATATTTACCTTCTTATTCTCAAATGCTACTTGATGACCTATATTGTTCAGCTATGAAACACTTAACATATTATAATTTAGTTATGTTACCCAGTAAGCATTTTCACATTTGATCAGGTTATTCAACATTATGGTTCCTTTACCTTCAACTGGACAAGGTGTGTCATTACCCATTCTTACTGAACCACCCGTATAGTATTCAAAAGTTTCAAAATTTTGTTTACCACTAGTCTTGTGGTGAGTGCAGCCACTATCTACAATCTAGACATCATTCTTACTAACCTTAGATATGAGTGAAGTTTCTACATACCTTTCTTCTTCTTCATCTGAATCATCTTTCATGGCTACAAATACCATCTCAATGTCTTCTTCAGATTCAGTTTCAATATCATCAGCTCTTTTATTAGCTAGGTAACAAGCTTTCTTTCCTTTGTCTTTTAATCTTGGGTATCTCTTGTCAGATTGTCGGTTGCTTCGGTAATCTCTGTTATCACCTCAGTCAAAATTATTTTCATATATTCTGTCATTACTTCAGTCATATTTTCTTCTATTAGGAAATATTGTAGAAAAGTTTCCAGCCTAGGGAATCTTGCAGAAAAGTGTCCAACCTCTTTACAATTAAAACATACAAGTGGTAATTTAGCTTTGTATCTTCATTTGCCTCTTTGCAATCTTCTTGCCATTTTTTAGGGATTTTTCTTGCAAGAACCTTTCTGAAATAGTATGAATGCTTGCTCTTGTATATTTCCAATTTACCATATGAAAGAAAAGCCTAATTGATGAGGATTGGATAATATCCTCCTTTTTGAGCTCCACAGACTTAGACATGTATTACCTTTGAATGATTACTGACTTGTAGTATTAGTTACAATGGATTGGATCTTTTTACCAGTTTGTTGAATGCCTTTGGTGTAACACACCTAGGCTTGCTCTAGACCCTACTCCCCTCTAGGGCCTTCTTAGGAAAACTCACTAACCTAGTAGGGTTCTATGCACAACCCTACTCTCCTCAAGTATCTTGAAATTAGAGCTTAACCCTTCACCTAGTGTACACCAATATTACTGATCAAAAGTTCTTCATTCTACAACACAAACTAACTAGGTCTTCCCTAGTCTCACTCTCTAATAAATGTCTCAATTCTTCATAGGACTTAGCTCCATGGAAGGATAGGTCATAAAGACCTCCATTGGTTCCATTTGAACCCCTGCATTCACCATGCACAAACACATAACAATCAAGTGCTTCACAATGCACCTTTCTCAACCCAAATAGGGCTACAAGCCAATTAGGCCTTTTTCTTGCCAATTTGAAGATAACTTGAATTTTTCCCACACAAGTCTCCAAAATGGATTAGGATTCAAACACCCTTTAACAAGAACTTTGATATTTTCAAGGTCTCCAATCCTCAAGTTGTCTGTATAATCCTTCCTACTATCATGCCTAAAAATTAGGGTTTTAGGGCTTTTTGATAGTCTGAACACAAAAGTGTTCTTTCAACACACCAAGCAACCCTTACAATATTCTCCTTCAAGTTTGGGGTCTTACATACATTACTCTATCCCTCCATGAGCTTTGGTTGAAGCCAGCAATGCATTCAACCCTCCTTGCATCACTTACAATGTTTATCAGTCCCTAGCCATGCACAATAGGCTCGCCTAGGGCATCATTGAAAAATTAGAAAAACTAATTTCTTGGTCCCCTCCTTCTGTAAAAATAATTTACATGGAGTCTTCTCACCCATTCCAAGAGCCTGTATAGAAACTATGGTGGCAAGTTGAGTTAAGACCCCATTTGTCCAACCTATCTGGTTTAGACCAACGATAAGGTAAAACACAAAGAAATTAACAAAACCAATATAAACACTACAAATTTACAAAATAAATCCACATAGAATCTCAAATTAACCTACCCTACATTAATCAATGGATGTAGACTAAGATCTAATCTATCTACCTACTGTAAACAAGAAAACACATTGAAATTGCTCTGAAAATGCACACACAAAAAAAATTGTATTTTAAAAATGATCACCAACCTTGATTATAGGTCAAGGAAGGCCTCTTATACTTTTTACCATCCCTAATAAGATGGTTTCAGATAGTTACAATAACCATTTCATAAAAAATGCTCTTCTTGCACAATTGTTGTCAATGTTGTCAATGACAACATTGACAATTTTGACAACTTTCCACAATTTTAGGAAACCCACTCTAAACATTGTTTTAAGACCATGAATACATAATAATAGATTTAGGTAGACCATAATTATCTCTCTTAGGTCCTAAAACACTCTCTTTCAAAATTTTACATCTATGTGCTTGATTTACACCATTGCCACAACATTGGCAATTAGGGTCCAAATTGGCACTTGTTTCCTAAAAGACCAAACAAACTTGAAAAGACCTTCCCTAAAGACCTAAAACACACCTTAGGACACCTCTAGTCCTATTATTCTACTAGTGGTTTGGCTAGAACCACTACAAGCCAAAATAAATCTAGAAACCCTAGGTTACCAAAGAGCCTTACCTAGGTGCTCTTGCACCATACTCCCCACACAAAGGGAAAGTCAAGTCACTCCTATAGAAAATAAAGAGTCAAGAATTCATAGCTTCTTCAAGTCAGATTCTACAATCTGTAAAGCCTCTGATTAAGGCCTATCTTTCCACTTGATAAGGTGCTCCATATACACATTGTGTCTAGTTGTCTTTTGTACTCTTGAGTCCAAAACTCCCTTAGCTGTCAATAGTTGTTTGATAGACACCACATCAGGGTCTACATCACTCTGAACTCCTTTATTATGTTGACTGATCTCAATTGATGGACCTTTAAACTGAACTAGGTCTTGCACATTAAAAGTAGAAGAGATATTCAAATCAGAAGGTAAGTCTACCTTGTAGGCATTAGCCCCATATTTAGCTAGGACTTTGCATGGGCCTATTCTCTTCATCTACAACTCAGTAGGGACTCCTTTCTTCATTATGGACTTGTTCAAATGAATGATAACATAGTCTCCTACGTGAAATTGGATATCCTTCCTCTTCTCATCCACTTTACCCTTCAAATTTTTTTAACTATCCTGTATAGTTTTCTTGACCTACTCTTGGATCTCCTTCATAGTGTGGGTGAAGTCCTTAGCATGCCCACTATTTTACTCACTTCTTCCAAGATCCCTAAGCTCACAAAATCACCTAGGATGAATTCCATAAACTATTTCAAATGGGATTCTCCCTTTCATCCTATTCTTGTTATCATTATAGGCATATTCAGCCTGAGGTATGACTACATCCCATGTCTGACCATATTCTTTTTTTAGGCACCTCGATAGGTTACCCAACACCCTATTGACCACCTCTATTTGACCATCACTTTGAGGATGGTATGCTAATCCAAAAGATAAATTTGTACCCAATCTATTCCATAGTGTTTTCCAAAAATGGCTCATGAAATTAACATCCCTATCAGATACAATGCTTAAGGGTAGTCCATGAATTATTACAACTTCTTTAAAGAAAATATAAGCTATGTGACTAGCATCACTAGTAGTCTTGCATGGAATGAAATGCCCCATCTTGCTAAATTTGTCAACTACTACATATATACTATCATAGACTTGCTTAGTCTTTGGTAGACCCACTATGAAGTCCATGCTCACACACTCCCAAGGTCTATTTGGGATTGGTAAGGGTTGATACAAGCCCACATTGCTTCTACCTCCCTTTGCTTTCATGCATACTACACACTGTTTGACATATTTACCGACATCCTTTGTCAACTTGGACCAATGATAGAGCCTTTGTACTAACTCCAAGGTCTTATTTACACCAAAGTTTCCACTCATAGATCCATTATGCTTTTCTTGTATGAGATTCATCCTCATATAACTTCTTGGGACACAACTTATTGCCTCTGAATAATAGTCCATTCTGCAATGTGAACTTAGAGAATTTGCTATGGAAATGGTTCTGACAATCATGGCACACTTGATATGCCTCTCCAAAATCTTCATCTACTTGATAGAGTTCCTTAAAACTCTCTATGCCTATATTGTTCAACTGAACTTCTTGAACTGTCAAAAGTCTCCTACTCAGTGCATCAACAACTTTTTTCAACTGAACCTTCTAATGCTTGATTTTGAATGTAAAGGCTTGGAGATATTCCATCCATTTTAGGTGCCTATTACTCAACTTCTCTTGTGTATTGAAGTATCTAAGGGCCTGATTGTCAGTAAACAACACAAATTCCTTAGGTAAAAGATAATGTCTCCACTTTCTTGATGACTATACTAGAGCATATAATTCTAGGTCATAAGAAGAGTATTTCTTCTAATCTTCATTCAGCTTCTCACTAAAGAAGGCTATTGGTCTTCTCTCTTGACTTAACACACCTCCTAATGCTATTCCACTTGCATCACATTCAATAGTGAATAACTTAGCAAAAATAGGCAATGTTAGGACTGGTTCTGTAGCTACTTGTATTTTCAACATCTTAAATGATCTCCCAGCTTCTAAGTTCCATCTAAACTTAGCCTTAGTTCTGCCCTTAATAGTTTCCAACAATGGTGCACATATACCACTGAAATTCCCAATGAAATTCCTATAGAATTGATCTAGGCCACGGAAACTCTTTACCTCAGTTGCTGATGTAGGTGGTGGCCAATTCAGTATAGCTGACACCTTGTCTTGGTCCATCTTCAAAGATCCCTTGGATACCACGAATCCCAAGTAGACAAGCTCTTGCTTGAGAAACTCACACTTCTCCAAATTAATGGCTAGTTTCGCTTCATGAAACTTCTTCAACACTGATTCAACATGATTAATGTGGTCTTCCTTTGTTCTGATATAGATCAATATGTCATCAAGATAGACTAACAAAAACTTACCTATGAAGTCATTAAGCACTTCATTCATGAAACTCATGAATGTGCTAGCAGCATTGGTGAGGCCAAATGGCATCACAAGCCATTCATACAACCCATCAGTTCTTTTGAATGTTGTCTTCCACTCATCTCCCTCCTTAACCCTTATCTGATGGTAACCACTTTTCAAATCCAACTTGGTAAAGTACATTTCCCCTCCAAGACAATCCATAAGATCCTCTATCCTAGGTATTGAGAACTTGTATTTTATGGTGATTCTATTAATTGCCCTTGAATCAGTACATAGTCTCCATTTTCCACCTTTCTTTGAGGCTAACACCATAGGGACTGCACATAGGTTGATACTCTTTTTAATGAAACCTTGGTCCAATAGTTCTTGGACTTGTCTAGCTACCTCTAAATTTTGATCATGGGTTAGCTTATAAACTACTTTATTAGGAAATGAGGCACCAGGTATGAAGTCAATTTGATGACTAATTACTCTCTCAGGAGACAAAGTGGCAGGAGTCCCATCACTGACTATATCACTGTATTTTTCAAGTAGTGTCTAAATCTCCTTTGGTAGTACCTCCTTAACTATCTTCTCTTCCTCCTTGGGCTTTAAAAAAATGGAATTCCCTATACTTGCCTCTTCCTTAATGTCTCTTAAAAACTCCTTTCCACTGCAAAATAACATAGTAGGAGTCTTGGACTATGGCTCTTCATCCTCCAATAAAGACTATATTTTAAACATCTTTCCATTCTTCTTAAAGGATATGGAATTCTCCTTTCCATGATACACTACCTCTCAATCATATTGCTAGGGTCTTCCTAACAACAAGTGGCAATAATCCATTGGTAGGATGTCACAAAGTAATTTATCCTTGTAGCCTGCTATAGAGAACTCTACCCATGTTTTCTCATTTAATAACACACTATTTCCCTTATTAAGCCAAGTCACCTTGTAAGGGTTCACATGGGGTATCTTGGTTGATTTCAGCTTAGTAACTGCCTCCTCTGATATTATATTGTCAGTAGATCCAGAGTCTACTATCACCTTGTAGACTTTTCCAAGGATCTTACATCTGATCCTAAATAATGCCCTCCTTTGCTTAGGTTCATCCTTCACTGAATACCTAATTAATACCCTTCTAAACATCAGATTCTCACCCATCTTAGAGTCTATGTGATCAATATCAGGTGCCTTGACACTATAAGTGTCTTCTTGAACATAAGGTACCCTCTTGTCACTATTACATACAGTAGGCTTATTAGGACACCTATATGTTGGATGAATAGTCTATCCACAATTGTAGCACTTCATATTTTCAAAATAGGAGTTTCTTCTACCTCCTCTCCCCCTATTGGATCCACTCTCACTACCTCTACCTCTACCATAACCACCTCTTGGTGTGGATTCATTGGTGTGCTCTGTTAATCTATTTTCACCTTGATTTCTTTGTTCACTGCCCCTACCTTGGTAACCTCCTCTCTATCCTCTTTGGTCTCTCCCTCTTCCTATACCTTTCAAATTAGAGTCACTCTTCTTTCTATTCTTCTCTTCAACCATGAGAGCCAATTTTTGACATCTTTGAACACTAGTGGGGGTCCACAAGCTAATCTCTTCTTGGATGTTCCACTTTAACCCACCTAAATACCTATCCACTCTGATTGGCTCTTCTTCTTGTTTCTTTTACCTAACACAAATTCTTTGACACTCCTCTGTACTGGAGGCTGCATCCATGTCTTTCTACTTCAATCCTTGTCTCCTTCTATGGAGTTGGATCTCATAGTCTTCTGGGAAAAAGTTCTCTTTCATCTTATTTACCATTGCTGGCCAATTTTCTATAGATTTCTTCCCAATTCTGACTCTTTCATCTTGCATATATTTCCACCATGTTAGGGATGATCCCCTAAGCCTTTCCTTACCCACCTTAACATTTTGTACATCTTTTATGCCTTCACACTTGAAGTGATTCTCCCTCCCTTCAATCCACTCAAACATTGTTTCAATGTCCATTTTTCCACTAAACAATGTGATGTCTTCTAAGGATTTACCACCCAACACCTTGATGGTTCTCAAGAATGGTTCCTACTCCATCACAGGGTCTAGTTCAGGGATAATATCATCCTCTTCAACCTTCTGCTTCCCTCTATCACTTGTTTCACCTTATGTACCTTGGTCTCTTGCATCCACTACTTCTTTGAGTTTTAGCTTCATCTCTACTAGGGCCTCTTAAAGGAGTCTATTCCTCTGCTTTTTTTCATCCATGTCCCTAGATAAATCTACATTTTTAACCATGTATGTGGAGCCACAAGATTCCACCCTCTGACATATACAATCCCAAATCTTTTCGGGCTCTGATACCACTCTGGTGTAACACACCTAGGATTTCTCTATACCCTACTCTCCTCTAGGGTCTTCTTAGGCAAACTCACTAACCTAGTAGGGTTCTATGCACAACCCTACTCTCCTTAGGTATCTTTAAACAAGATCCTAACCCTTCACCTAGTGTACACCAATAGTACTGATCAAAAGTTCTTCATTCTGCAACACAAACTAACTAGGTCTTCCCTAGTCTCACTCTCCAAGAAATGTCTCAATAACTCATAGGACTTAGCTCCTTGGAAGGATAGTTCATCAAGACCTCCACTTGCTCCATTTAAACCCCTGCATTCACCATGCACAAACACATAACATTCGAGTGCTTCACAATGCACCTTTCTCACCCCAAACAGGGCTATAGGCTAATTAGGCCTTTTTCTTGCCAATTTGAAGATAACTTGATTTTTTCCCACAAAATTCTCCACAATGGATTAGGATTTAGACACCCTTTAATAAGAAATTTGAGATTTTCAAGGTCTCCAATCTTCAAGTTGTCCATACAACCCTTCCTACTATCATGCCTAAAAATTAGGGTTTTAGGGCTTTTTGACAGTTTGAACACAAAAGTGTTCTTTCAACACACCAAGAAACCCTTCCAATCTTCTCCTTAAAGTTTTGGGTCTTACATAAATTACTCTATCCGTCCATGAGCTTTGGTTGAAGCCACCAATGCATTCAACCCTCCTTGCATCACTTTTAATGTTTCTCAGTCCCTAGCCATGTAGAGCAAGCTCACTTAGGGCATCATTGAAAAATTAGAAAAATGACTTTCTTTGGCCCCTCCTTATATACAAATAATGTACATGGAGTCTTCTCAGCCATGCTAAGAGCCTAAACATAAACCAGGGTGGAAAGTTGAGTTAAGACCCCATTTTTCCAACATGTCTAGTTCAGACCAGCGACAGGGTAAAACTCAAAGAATTTAACAAAACCAATATAAAAGATAAAACTTTATGAAATAACTCAACACAGAATCTCAAATTAACCTACACTACATTAATGAATGGATTTATACTGAGATCTAATCCATCTACCTACTGTAAACAAGGAAACACACTGAAATTGCTCTGAAAATGCACATAGAGAAAACCTTGTATTTTAAAAATGTTCACCAACCTTGATTAAAATTCAAGGAAGGCCTCTTATACTTTTCCCCATCCCTAATCTAGTGTTTTCAGATAGTTACAATAACCATTTCATCAAAAATGCTCTTCTTACACAATTATTGTCAATGTTGTCAATGACAACATTGACAATTTTGACAACTCTCCACAATTTTAGGAAATCCACTCTAAACTTTGTTTTAAGACCATGAACACATCATAATAGACATATGTATACCATTCTTACCTCTCTTAGGTCCTAAAACACTCTCTTTCTAATTTTAACCCCTATGTGCTTGATTTACACCATTGCCACAACATTGGCAATTAGGGTCCAAATTGGCACTTGTTTCCTAAAAGACCAAACAAACTTGAAAAGACCTTCCCTAAAGACCTAAAAAACACCTTAGGACACCTCTAGTCCTAT